>CANTFK010000836.1:0-297708 GCA_947646735.1 Peronospora farinosa | reverse complement strand
TCTGTTGCTACTCTAAGCCTACTGGATTCTTCGACTACACGTTTCTAATCGCTATATCGCGCATTACTCATGGGATAGCCGCACATGAGTAATCTACTCTACACACATGACTCATCAGATAGTCACTCATGAGTAATCCACGCTAGTGGTATTACTCATGGGATAGGCGCACACCTAACTAATCAGACCGTACATTCTTGTGGTTGCCGTTTGCATGCCGAGTCGCTTCTTTTACAACATATCGTCCTGCGGACTGATGCGTCAATGTCCCATCTGGCTTGGTCTAGCACACTTGACTATCCTCTAGGCCATACACTATCATTTGAGATTCAAGAAGCCCCTTACTTACACTGTAAAAGAGATGGTCCATCTCGTCGGCCCAGATTTTTTTCAAAAAAGAGCGCTACAATCATCGATCGTATCACTGTTGTTGTTAAAGCACTTGGGTTGTAGAAAACAAAATGCAAAGTGAATATATTTAGGTCCTTAGTTCACAAACTCTGTTGCTACTCTAAGCCTACTGGATTCTTCGACTACACGTTTCTAATCGCTATATCGCGCATTACTCATGGGATAGCCGCACATGAGTAATCTACTCTACACACATGACTCATCAGATAGTCGCTCATGAGTAATCCACGCTAGTGGTATTACTCATGGGATAGGCGCACACCTAACTAATCAGACCGTACATTCTTGTGGTTGCCGTTTGCATGCCGAGTCGCTTCTTTTACAACATATCGTCCTGCGGACTGATGCGTCAATGTCCCATCTGGCTTGGTCTAGCACACTTGACTATCCTCTAGGCCATACACTATCATTTGAGATTCAAGAAGCCCCTTACTTACACTGTAAAAGAGATGGTCCATCTCGTCGGCCCAGATTTTTTTCAAAAAAGAGCGCTACAATCATCGATCGTATCACTGTTGTTGTTAAAGCACTTGGGTTGTAGAAAACAAAATGCAAAGTGAATATATTTAGGTCCTTAGTTCACAAACTCTGTTGCTACTCTAAGCCTACTGGATTCTTCGACTACACGTTTCTAATCGCTATATCGCGCATTACTCATGGGATAGCCGCACATGAGTAATCTACTCTACACACATGACTCATCAGATAGTCACTCATGAGTAATCCACGCTAGTGGTATTACTCATGGGATAGGCGCACACCTAACTAATCAGACCGTACATTCTTGTGGTTGCCGTTTGCATGCCGAGTCGCTTCTTTTACAACATATCGTCCTGCGGACTGATGCGTCAATGTCCCATCTGGCTTGGTCTAGCACACTTGACTATCCTCTAGGCCATACACTATCATTTGAGATTCAAGAAGCCCCTTACTTACACTGTAAAAGAGATGGTCCATCTCGTCGGCCCAGATTTTTTTCAAAAAAGAGCGCTACAATCATCGATCGTATCACTGTTGTTGTTAAAGCACTTGGGTTGTAGAAAGCAAAATGCAAAGTGAATATATTTAGGTCCTTAGTTCACAAACTCTGTTGCTACTCTAAGCCTACTGGATTCTTCGACTACACGTTTCTAATCGCTATATCGCGCATTACTCATGGGATAGCCGCACATGAGTAATCTACTCTACACACATGACTCATCAGATAGTCACTCATGAGTAATCCACGCTAGTGGTATTACTCATGGGATAGGCGCACACCTAACTAATCAGACCGTACATTCTTGTGGTTGCCGTTTGCATGCCGAGTCGCTTCTTTTACAACATATCGTCCTGCGGACTGATGCGTCAATGTCCCATCTGGCTTGGTCTAGCACACTTGACTATCCTCTAGGCCATACACTATCATTTGAGATTCAAGAAGCCCCTTACTTACACTGTAAAAGAGATGGTCCATCTCGTCGGCCCAGATTTTTTTCAAAAAAGAGCGCTACAATCATCGATCGTATCACTGTCACGTAGTAAAGAGATAGCGGCGACACAACACAAAACAAAACGCCTCGAGATTTATACTCAGATCGTTTGGGTAGAAATCGTCTGCTTTGTAGGTGAAAGCTGTCTAGTATCATAGACAGCCTTTTATCTATACAAAGCCAGAGCCGATCGACTGGTCGGTCGTTTAAAAGATATGCACGTAGATGAAAAGAAGCAGGAAGTGATAGAAGATGGAAGATAAGATGGAAAGGTATGGTATCTCCCGTAAGAAAATATGCTAACAAGGTATCGAAATGTCGGAAACGACCATACCTTTCAAAGATATTATCATGCTTTTTCTATCACCTCCTGGCTTCTTTGTGCCTAATCTGGTCGACGGCGACCGCCGTTGCATTATCGACAACTATCTTCAATGCTTATACTGCCACAGGCGTAGGTCAAAAAGCGGGCGATCTAGAAAGTAGTGCAGTCAGCCAGAACTTTGGTTGGGAGCGAAGGTACAGGGATGAAACATGTATCTTGAAGATCGGCAACTTCTATGGCCCCTTGCGGAGGCTATGAGTTATATCATCCACGTCATTTCCTACCTACTCGCAAGATTAGATGCATCAAGCCAGCTCAATAAAATAAGCTCATGCGACTAGAATCTGTGCTGACTAGTATCTGCGCTGACTCGGTTTACAAGTCCATGGACAGTAATTGTTGCATAGCCGAGCAGTATATTACGACAACGCTTGCAATGTCTTTGCAAGTGTTCAATGTGGCCGATCTAGTAAGGTAAACTCTGCAATGGTCAATAACCTAGCAAATTCCTTATTGTAATCAGGTTGCTCGATGGCGTAGATGATACTGGACATAAACTCCCAGAGTGAAGCTCTTTAGATACCAAAGCCTGGCTAGATTGTTTCAAACTTGAGAGCATTTCGCTCTACACTGAACGAAAAGATGTCGGCATCAGTGCTGTGTATTTGCCACACGTTTATGCTTTCTGACGGTGTCTCGATCGTCTGAAGCCAGCTGGCCTCCATTGAACGATTCAGCCAACTCGTTCCGATGACGAAGTCAGCTCGCCATTTTACATATGCCTGACAAATTGGTGACAGCAAGATATCATTTCTCCGATGACATTATAGCGTGACGTGGACGAGAAGTAGTTTGTCAATCTTCAACAGAAGGGGCTTGTGGACGCCAGCGCGTAGTGATTTCAACTCGCTGGCAAGGTAGTGTGAAAAGCCAGTAGAACTATTCGTTGCCTCATTATTTATCAAGCTTCAGCTACGCAGTCAGCATAGGTTGTGTACGACAGCCCCGCGGAAAAGGTGACAATTTGATGGTTATAGAAAGCTGAGCGTCCTCCAACTGTCAAGAAACGCTCGAGCAGGTGTATCTTGATAGTATCACGATGACTTCGAAGCGTATGAAAAATTTAGCTAATGGACAATGTACTCTGCATGTCATTTGTCGCACGTAGCAGCAGAAAGAGGTTTTCATGTCACCGCCGCAAGGCATCAGCTCAAGAGCTTTACCATAACGACACAGTCGTTCATCTCTGTCTATTATACTGGCTCTTCGATTTTGATTTCGTCACGATATAGATGTCACGTAGTAGTCCATCTTCCGGCTTTGGCCCATCGAGCACTACAACCATGGAGCCCACCCCGGAAAGAGTTTGCAGAGATTATGTGGGTCCTGCGCAGCACTAAGAAGTTGCTTGACCTGTCCTTCGATACTAAGGGCACTACCATTTGGATCTTCATAGCCCTCCAGCTTTTGTTTGACTCGAATTAATGCTCGAGCAGCTGCATCCGTGCTTCCAGGTTCCGCTTGTATCCCTTCTGCAGGCTGAGTGTTGTTTGTACTTCCAGGACCGATGACGGCATTGCTGCTGTTCAAGCGGCTCAAGCTTCGTGGGCGAATAGCCGATCTCTTTCCATTCTGTTCGCCACCCTCTTGAATTTTCAGTGCCTTGAGTGGCGAAAGCGTCCAGCGGTAGAGTGGGTCATGCACAAAAACCTCCAGAATCGTAACGACTGATGCACTCTTTTTGCGCAAAAGCTGCAGGGTAACCTCACAGCATCGCGAAAAGACACCGTCCACACCAGAAATTCCCATCCCGTCGACCATGTCTCGTGTGAGTCGAAAAGGAACAGTTTCTGGAGTATATAGAGCCATACCCTGATCGAATACGACACCAAAGTCGATATGCACGAGCTCCCCGGTCTCCTCATGGATCAGGATATTCTGCGAGTGACGGTCTCCAATACCAAGAATGTAGCCAACGATGGAAGTTACGGCTGTACTTCGTACATAAGCCAGTCGACGGTGGTACCATACAGCCGCATCCGGAAACTTCTCTAAGAAAAAATGGTGGAACACTGGAGTGAAATTCGCCTGGATTTCCAAAAAAGCTGGTAGTTTTTCCGGCGCATTCTTCAAATATTGACGACACTCAGCGTGCTTCCACTCGAAGGGGTGATACCGCTCGTGGGCTGACAATCTCTTTAATGTTTTGCTTACAAGATATGACCCCCATGGTATTGTCTTCTCCACCCATTCTAGCACGCCAGCAATAGGTGATAGCGGAACTACTCGGTATGTACGTAGACTTAATTTGCGTTTGCGAGACTCTTTTTCCTCCATCAAGAACTGATTCATTGTCTCGAACACTTGTTCAATAACAAGATCTTGCCGCGTATCATCTTGACCCTTTACCAGTTGTTTGTACCGCTTGCCATCTGAACCGTAGCAATAAATTATCTTTGGACGATGTATGCCGCTGTCTGTGATAGAGAATTGTGGCTCGAACGAATACATGCGAACGACATTCGAGTAATCCATATCAGCTTGCGGTGGGATGTAGGATGTTAGTACTGCCGGCATCACGACAGTATCTCCTCGCCGTGCACGAGCGCGAAGACACTGATCAAAGGGCGTTGCACTAGATCTTCCTGAGTTTGTTTCGAAAACCGGTACTTTCGAGAGAAGTATCTTTTTCTTCTGTCCATGATACTCGCTCGTGTCGAACAGCGCCAATTGAACGTATGCATTTGCCATGGAGTCAAGTGATTCAAGCAGTTCTCGTAGTTCTGTTTTCATCAACTCAGCCAGATACACTTTTGCACCTTCGGCTTTTGCGTCTCCGACATTAGCCCGAAACTGCAGAGCACCTTTGCCTTCCACGTCTCCACTATTCTTCAGTGCGACAAGTTGTATCAGCGTGTGATGTGGGTGTTCCAGGCTCAATTTTATGACAAGTTTACGAAGCGCCGTTTGAAAGGTGCTAGTATTCTCAGTAGAACTACTGATGCGTGAGATTATCTGGTAGGACAGAGGGACAAAGTTAAACGATGGGACAACCGCGATGATTTCTTCTATGACGACTCGATTGATATCAGCCTTGTGTTGATTGTTAAACCATAGCGAAAACATACGAAAAACCATGTCAAGCTCAGCCTGCGGTGATAAGCACAATCCCTTGCCGTAACTGCACAAAGCGCCAATTAGAAATTGATCCACCGATGCCTCCACTTTTGAGCGCTCGTTCATGTCATGAACAACTTCTTTGTTTAAAGCATGAATGTGAGCTCGATTCTCATTCTGCATACTCGGTTCCATTGTTTGTAACTCTCGGAGTTCTTCGTGTCGTGCCTGCATCACTTTTTTGCCTGCTAGCCACTCGCGCGACGTCACGCGAATACTAACTTGCTGGTACATCGCAGCCATAAACTCAGCGAGCGCAAAGTGTGCTTTTGCCGCATTTTGCGCCCTCCTCGAAACCGCATCAGCATCCATTGAGGTCATGATTCCGGTAGCTTTTTGAAAGTACTCTTCCAGAATTATCCGGGAGCTTTCAGAACGCTGAGATGCAATCCATTTGCCGGTAATGGTTAGCGCTCGAACAAGTAGTAACTGCAACGATGTAACTTCATCGGCAGGTAATGACAGGTCATTTAAATATGTGGACAACTCATTGCACACTTTTTTCCCTGTCCAAATTGCACTACGGAACTCCTGTTGCTTCCATAGCAATTTGCATTTTTGTATCTTCCACTGCATTTTCTCATTAATGCATAACAAGCCATTCTGATCGAGCTGCTCGAGCTTAAGCAAAGCTCTATAAGCCACTGCTGTGCGTCCTGCTTTTCTACTGAGCGACGCGAGATCAAGATATAACTTCATCAGCCCTTTCTTGTTATCTGGTGCCTCCGACACTTGTAGCAAAACCTCTTCAAGTGCTAGCAGACTTTCAGCTTTGTCAAAATCCGTTTTAATCTGATGGCGTCGCTGTTGCCACCGTCCAAGCAAATTATCTGCAGCTGGCGATGCCCGTAAATCGACAGTTGCGTCATCAAACGAAGACGAAAACATGTTTACTCCTGTCCGATTGACTGTAGGAAACTTAACATTGGTTGCGACACAATCGGATTTTCTTATGTAATTCGCCATCTCCTCAATTTCTCGAATAGCCTGAAAGTAAACCATAGCTGAATATGAGTCGTTCGAACTCTCAAATGATTGCAGGCTCAACTGAATTGATAGTAGAATCTGCTTCTTCGCCGTTGACATCACGTTCTGTAAGTGTGTAAAATTCCTGTGAGCTATTGCTCGTAAGCCTTCAAAAATCATTTTCTGGTGCGAAAAATTGTTCGCCAGCAGCTCCTTGTTTTCATACTCCCAAGTTTCGCCTGAGGTTGATAGACCAGGAAGAATCGCTTCCCATTGCATGTTCTTCCAGGCAAGTCCATATTTATGCTGTAAGGCATGCAAAGAAGAGAGTCCCGATCTCGATTCCATAGATCGTCCACTCCCTTGCATTGATTGCAAATAACCCTCGAGTAGGTTATTGTACCCCAGTGATTGTAATGACATCAACATTCCCTCCACGAGTCGAAACGGGTTACTATTACTTATTTTTCCGCCCCCGTCACCCACGTTTGAGTTTGAAAATTGTAGCAAGACATCATAAAGTGGAAGAGCCTTTGCGTGCTGGCCCTCACGATTAAATTGCACCAATTGTGATTTCAACGTTCGGCCGTCGTTGACTCCGTATATCCCATCATCGTCGTTGTCAAAGCCGTATGCATCAATAAGAATATCGCGAAGTGTGTTTACCATTTCGTCATTATTCAGTGAGGACAATGAGGTAATCCTTCCACCGTGCTCTTTTTCTAACCACATCTCAACATATTGCATGGCTGAATACGGCATTTTCACGCGAACAGCTGCTTTTGCAACGGCAAGAAAGTTTATCACATCAACCATGCAACCATACGCCAGCTCATTTCCATAAGTTTTGTTCGGTCGTGTTAATTTTGGTCCGGGTCCTCTTCCTGTCGATAGTTTTCGCTTATCCCTGCCATTATTTTCCACAAATTGAGCTTTCTCCGTCTCACGGAGAAAATTGATACTATGAATGACGAGCTGAATAACTTGGGGTGGTTGGGAATCGTTTGTTTCTAGGCTCCGAATTTGTTCGTCTGATATTCCATCCAGGGTACTCGACTTGTAGCTCTTTGCTCCGGTCAAGACAAAGCTAATGCCTTCGTTGATAGCTTTCGTGATTCCCGCAAAATTGTCAGTATCAGTAGACTCCGTTGCGTTTGCTTGATCGTCCAGTCTCCTGTGGTGCTCGAATTTTCTTAGAATGCTTTCAAGTGCGTAAGGAAAAAGGAAAACCGCCATGTCTACTCGCAACGAAGCCATTGTGGAGCATGCCTTCAGCACCTGGTCTGGGGATTTTCTAGTCAAAAATGATGTCAACGAACAAACCCACGCCTCAAAGCCTATTTTTCCTGCGGATGTCCACAGCTCCGCACAGCGTTGTAGTGTAGTCTTCGATTGATGGCCCTGGTATCCGTTACTGTTCAGGAAAGCTGAAGACCAATTAGACGGCGATGATCCTATAAAAGGATCCAAAAATGACTTGAGCTCTCCGTCCTTGCATCGTGCTAAAGCGCGTACACCCTCGTCGAGATTAAGAACGCTTTTTAATGTCCTCAGCGTTTGCTCGAGTACTGATGGTGCAACTTTTCCAGCCTTTTTTCCTTCGAAAACGATAGAACTCAGGTATGCCAGTACACTTTCGTGCATCGTAAGCGAAAAAGTTGTCGTAACCTCTCGGAGGGCACCCCGATGAAAACGTAGTCGATACAAGCGGGACAATTCCTCTTCTTGCTCTGCTAGACCCAGTTGGTAATTGCTCGCATCTAAAGCCCCTAGTTCACCCAACGCATTCGCTAGACTCGTCATGTCTCTATCTTGGTTGAGATCGTTGTTACTGAATGTGCCCGAGGAACTTAGATACAACAACGTGTTAGCTAGTTTTCCGTACAGCTTTCTCGTTGACTTACTGGAATCCCACATACTTCCGATACTTGTGGTCAGGGCAGACAACCGAACATCTGCGAACGACTGTGTTGAAGCGTGTATGTCCGATTTATTCCCTATAGTGCTCGCCCTCAAAAATCCGCTGAAGGGTAGTGGGTTGTAGAACTTGGTTCCACGCACATGCTCTTTCTGGATAAACATATCAATATGTTGCTTCGCTTGGTCGCGTCGGTCTACAGTGCACTGTGGTAAAGAATTGAGTCTAAGACCTTTCTCCCCTTGGCTTCCTTTAGACGAAACCGTCATTTGATTTCCAAGTATATGAGCGTTGAGCTTGTCAAGACTTCCACATATACCATTCGGTATCATATCGATGTCGAGAGCATACTTTCCAAGGCCGCTGCTTAAGCCATTACACACAGCAAAAATTACCCTCTCTAGTTCTGCTTGATCGTCCGCATTCAAACTTAAACTCTTCTGCGGTCTGGTGTCGAGTGACATCACATTTGAAGCTCTCTGTGGCATTTCATTACAGCTCAACAGAATATCACTGATCTCCTGCACCACAAATCCAAGATATTTTCCAAACATATCCGCCTTTTTCAAAAAGCGCTCACATAATTCACGAACAAGAAGTGACAACATACTTCCAATTCGATGTCGGTTCCTGGTGGCTAGGTGTTTAGTTGCCTGGAAGCATATCAAAAGCAATAGATGCTGCAACACAGGGTTTTCAGCTACTGCATCACCAAATTCAACAACAAAAATTTTGAAACATTCCACTGCACACACAGCTCTTGGATAGAACTGTTCTGCTCTCAGCAAAAGCACATACCACTCGCTGAGCAGATCAGCCAGGTTTATCGATTTCCAATCGAAGTCGAAGTATTTTTCTTTCATTGCTTTCAGTGCATTTTTCCACAACTCACTCCGGTCAAATCGCTTGTTGACATTCCCCTCTAATATTCTCCACACTGTAAATCGAGCCATCTTGCTTACGATATGCCCAAGATGCGATAACGAAAGAGGGCTTACATGTTCCCGTTTCTTTGCTACCTCAAGCATCCGATTTGCCAATTCGTTTAGCACGGGGTCAGGATTCACCAACAAGAGAAACGAAAACGCAAACAGATCGGTAGTCAGCTGCTCGCCGATCCCCGACACAACATTACCATGAATGCTGTCGTTGTCGTTGTCACCGGAAAAGAAAAAGGAAGTCAGTTCGCCAACGAATTCAAATCGGTTCTCTTCGATAGCTGGTCCCTTTTCAAAAATGAAGCAGTGAAGTACACCAATCGAAAGAATTACATCGAGATTTTTCGATAAGATTGATCTCCTGGTAGTCGAATTAACCTCTTCGCCAAGAAGCGCCTGTAGCGGGAACTGCTGCAGCAAATATCTTCCATTTGGTAGAGGAGTTGCCAGGTCGCTCTTTATCCACCCCATACTAGTTTCGTCATCATTCTGTGCAGGTTGATGACTTACAGCAATGAATTCGTGCCAAAGACTACAAAAGTGATCGTCTAACAAATCAGAGACGTCAGCGTATCCGTAAAACATCGCCACTGCATTGAGCCAGATCGAAATTAGAGAAGGAGTGCCTGCAGCATACAGCGATGCAGTCATAGATGCCATCTCAACGCATGCTGTGAGAACTGCAGGAAGTGCCATCTGAGATGAGCAGGCACTCACATACAAGCTTAGCAACACAGATAAACACCAGTCTATAGACAATAGAGGGTCGGCAACTCCTTGCCCCGTTAGCTGATGCTGAGCTTTTGTCTCATCCTCGACATTTGCGCTTGACTTCACGGCAGGTACATCTCGCAAAAATCCCATTGTCTTGAAAAAGTGCCGAAATATGCTTTTGCCACCTGCAGGATACATATAATATATGGATTGAAGGCCACGTGACGCTATGATACGGACACTCACGTCGCAGTCTGTTAGCCCAGTTACGCATGCTTCTTCAAACTTACTAAATTCGTGCGTGTTGAGACGGAAAAATACCTCAAGGCACTGCAACTCAGCTCTTCGGGCCAAACGTAAGTTTGATTTAGACCTCAGACCAGCCATGGTTTCCAGATGTTTCTTAGCACATGCCACTAAAAGCGTAGGAGGTAATTCATTGTGCTCATACGTCCGTTTTTCGTACACCAAACCAGCAAGAATGAGAGCTGATAATACTTGAGAAAGAAAGATCGACGCACGGCACTCCCATCCTGTGTTGTAGATAGGGTGCGATTCTCGCACATACCTTTCTCTGCAGCATAATCAATTAGCTTGACAAACACCTCCAGGCTGTCGTGACCAGTTACACCACACACGAGAACAGCTATTGCCAGCACGAAATCGGGGTCAAACTGGAGACCCTCGCAAAAGTTCTTTACAGCAGAAAGACCACTCTCTTTTTTGAGCAGCAAGATGAGACGAAAGCACCACAAACTAGCACTTTTCTGCAAAACACGGCTAGCAGGACGATCGCGAGAGACCTCATCTTCTTCACTAAATGCTCCCAAACCAGTAATCAAAATTCATATAGTAAGTAGAGCAAGACAAACCGTAAATGTACTGCTATTGGACTCACCCATCATCCATAACATCCCATTCCTTTTGTATCGGCTGGCTTTGTAGTTGTGATTGTGACGGTTGGCTAAAACTTGACGCCAACCTAGATAGGCCGCGAATCGACCTGAAACCAGCAGGCGGGTGCATTTTTTGTCCCGGGGAACTCGTTGGTGTGCCACCAAGATTACCCAGCGACACTTCTAACGAGCTGACAATAGCCCTGATTGCTGGGCGTAGGTCTGGCGGAGTTCGTAATTCGACAGGATCTGCTGAAGGATGACGACATCTTTCCAGTGTGTCTCGGCCTTGTGAAATCAGGATAATCGTGTCGAGCCTGCGCAGTATGTGTACGATGTTCTCTGACATGGATTGACTCTGCTGGGCTTGTTCAATAGCACTTGGCTTCAGATAGTTTGCAATAATCTCAAGGAACTGTTTTAGCAAGGGAAGCACACGAATACAGCTCTCGTTGGAGCTACCTGAACGGTTTACATGTTCATCACCATATAGTGCCGCAAGAATAAGTCCAACCTGCCCGTCCAGTAAACATAGCAAACGCACCATTAGTTTACAGTAACTTATAGTATCGATCATGCCGATGAGAAATCCTTACATCCATCGAGTTTGCCAGCACGCGCAACCCTTTGATCGGGCTACTTTCATTGAAAGGCAAATTACTTACAACTTCCGACAACAATTCGGAAAACAAGTTAACGACTTCTTTTTGCAGGGCTTGCACTCTTTTCTTCGAGATAGATTGAGTACAAGCATAACTGTCTTTCACACAAAAGTCAGCACTGAAAAACACATTTTGACGTGGGATCAGCTTTCTCAATAAACCAGCTGGAACAGCAAGTCGCTCGAAATAGTCGACTTTTCTCTCACATGAGCTAACTCCCTCGTACCAACTAGATCCATCCGTTTCGACGATCTTACCGATAGTTGCTTGAATTAATGGCGAAAAAGCTGATGGTTTTACCCCAGTCGACGATGGAAAAGCCATGGAAAGGTACTCCAATCCAGCTTCAAGCATGCAAAAGGCCACTCCAAAACCATTAAGCTCTTCAGTGGTCACCCAGCTTTCGCATTCTTTCTCACTGTTTGCTGAAAACTTGCGAAGCAATTCAGGAGTAAAAGCGCATTCTTCAGGGGTATCCATCATTGAAGTTGCTTGACCAAAGAATGATCGAATAACAGATGCATATACCATCGGCGACACTTCTGTTTGCCAATCAACCTTTGTAGATAAACACGCTGCGTTTCCCATTGAGGGTGCAATGTCCCTACGAAATATTTGGGCGCGAAGATGGTCAAATACTGATTGAAGCAATCTTGACTGCACCGACGCATCGCTAGCGTCAAGAATATCGCCAGTGTTTAGTATACCTTGCGGTTCCGCCGAGGTCGTGTCGGCTCCGACTGGTAGTTGAACATGACGAAGTAGTGACCGCAACGTGCATATAGAAGCCATCGATGACCTCGCGTAGGGTCGCATGGTATCCCCTCGAGAAACTTGGGTATCTACTGCTGGTTGCCGAAAAGCAGGCAAATTCCACAGATCCGTGCTGCTTGCTTCAATAGTATCTATCGAGACGAGTCCAAACGAAATACAGCAATTTAACAGCGTAAGTACAGCGTCACCTGCTTGGCCTCTCATCAGTCCAATTCCTTCTGTGACGCGGACGTAGGGGAGCTCTGGTCGAAGCAAGTTTCGCCATACAGTGGACCAGTGTTGGCTTAAGTGATTGCTGCACTCGTCGCGAAACCGTGCCGAAAGCGAAGCCATCTGAATTAAAATCTGCAGCGTCAAAGATTGCCATTTGCCCAGTTCTTTGACCACCATCATATCTCCGAGCTTCCACATCACCATCATTATATCGCCGATGCGGTTGGACATATAGTAGTCACCTTGACGCCTTAAAATGGACAGGAGTAGCAGTAGCCACAAACAAGAATCATTGGCTTGCTGTGTATCAGTCCGTCTGGACTGAGATGCGCGGGAATCTCTCGATAGATACGTCACCGACGATGACTGTCGCTGCGATGCAGGCGAGGCCGAGCTTGCAGTCACGTACTGGGTGTCTGTCCGCGGGCTGTCAAAGACACGCTCGATGACAACCTCCCACGCTAATTCGGTTGACGTAAACCTTGGACGCTTACTACCAACGTCAGATTGATCGAATCCAGGTTCGTCTTGTGTCAGCTCCCCAGTGATGCTCTGCATCCGATCCGATACCAAGTAATCGTGGTGGAAGATGATGTCTGCAGTACAAGACAAGCGTCGAATCTCTTGGTCGTCGATCCCCAGTGCATTTCCTAGTCTTCGTTCTTTAGCCGAGGAGAAATGCATTGTCACCAGATTAATTTCTTCTAAACTCAACGCAACGTGAATCAGCTTCTTCATCGTACAAAGTAATTTTTTAGGAGTCAAATAGCATACATCGAGTTCAGCAGTCACATTATGCTGATAGAGCTCGAGAAACTGCATTATAAACTCGGCCGGAGCACTTTTAAGTCCATTTTTTCTCTCTTTGTTCGACTTGCAAATAAACTCCAGTACAGTCACTCCTGGTTTGAGTATGAATGGCGCAATCGATCCAAAATGCATCCGCATCAAGTCCGTCAACGTTTCCATCAACGTCGAGGCAACGACTACCAGTAAATCGACATTATTTTCCACTTTTGCAGCTTCAAACCACATTTCAATTTCTAAAATTACCCTGGGCAGCACAGGTATCAAATCAAACGGACAGTTCTTGAGCAAAAACCTGATCACTCGCACACGAGTCGTAGCAGTTGTCTCGACTCCAATCATACGTCCAGCATTGTAACTTGGCGCAATGCTTCCTAGCGCCATCTCTGTCATATTTTCCCAGTCTTTATAATCCAGTACAGCACAATATACTCGGTACTGAGCAAGCACTTCCACTGTAAGCCACGCCTCTTTATCCACGAGTGTCTCAAAGTTACGATCGAGCTTCAGGGACGTCTGACGATTAATTACGGCTGCTGAAAAGGCAAATAACTGGCGGATATAGTCGCGGCCATTTGGATCTCAAATGCAGCAACGGACCGTCCGCCGTCACGTGCGCAGTCTCCAGCTCCGTACGCAGGTAATGCCAGTACCGAAGCTGTGGTATCTTGGAGCGTGAGGTCGTTTTGCTCTTTTTCTTGGTTGTCACGTGGAGATATGAGCGCATTTCTTCTTTGATCACATGCAGCAAACAGTTGAGGAGATAACCCCAGCTCCGCCAGCGATGAACCAGTTGACGACTGTAATCGTCGCTTAGAAATGACTGCAATTTGTCAATGGCAATGGATACGCCCTTGACATTCTTGACACCGCGTAGGTCACTGCATAGCGCGGAGAATTGCCGCCACTGGTCATCGCGAGATGTCATGACGAGCTCAGTGCGGAATGCAGTTGGAGAGAGGAAATCTGACATACTGAAGATAGTAGATGCTGTTAAAGTGTCATTGATGATACAAGGTCTTTTTAGCATAAATCGGTCGCTAAAAAATTTCATTTAACCTTATAAATAAGAGTGTATTTGTCAGATGTATAGATAAATCGCGAACGCGTTATAGTCAAAAGTGGTCAAATTAGCGAGCCGTAATCATTATTATAGAGCTCTATCAATTGGGTACTCTATCACAACTGAATACCGGTTTCTGACAATTTTCTATCTTGTGACCTGCAACAAATAAAAAAAAGGGGCTGGCCCTGAGGCAATCAGAGGAAAAGCATTTATATCGATAAGAGTGCTAGCGATTACACAATCGGGTCATCACTTATGAAAGCGCAATATTCACACGGTCATATATCGCTCGACGTGGTCACAGTATCATGTGAGACAAAGAACATGAAACAATAGTTGGCCTTGCGTTAATATTTGTCGGCATTCCAAACCTTGGTTACAAAACTGCTTCCAGTGATAAAGTAAAACACTCTTGGCATCATCGACTTTGTTTACAGAGCTACACAGCTTAGCCAATTGACTAACGATCGCGTGATTATTTTGATTTCATTGACTTGTCTACCCATAATGAGCCCGAGATTACGGCCAAGTAATGTCGTCGAAGTTAAATGCCCTAACGGATCCCGCAACTGTTCCACGAACTCTGGCCAGGTATTTGAAGATGACGACTTGCCTGATTTCAAGGAGGACATCCTTGTATCGACAAGACCGTCCAAATGCGTGCTATGGAGAACAACAAAGCTCAGGTCGGCTAAACAACTCGATCAATATCTATGAAAAGTTCCGCCATCTTGAACAAAAGCTAGAGAACTACCGTTAGACAGACAACGCATTCCGCGTCGGATGTAGATCTACATTGTCTACGACCGATAAAGTGACAATTTCTTATGATCGCACTTCATCCAGGGTAAATACTTCCCGATAAGTGTTTGGAATCTCAAATAACTTCGGATCCAGCGGTGGGTTCAAAGAGATTTTTTTGAAAAGTGTACGCGGCATGGATCGTGAACATCATCGGCAGCTCAAACTTGACAGGGTATCCTGGTGGAAGTTTCTGAAGTCTATCAACTGTCAGTTGCCACAAAACATTACACAATGAAATGGAATGGTGCACGTACCATTTGAAAAAACTCCTCGAGGTTCTTGACATGGTCGCCCGTCGTAGAAACGAACTTGATGACAGGGAGGAAGTCCTGAAGTTGAAACGGGAAGCTCTCGGACATAATTACCTTAGCCTCAATGTCCTTGCGCACATGGCGCGTTGCTGGCACGAGTGTCAAACTCCGGAATGTGTTTTTCATACCGAACGCTGTGTCAGCTCCAGTATCTCTTAACGACGACGCTGTTGAAGGTTGTGGATGGTGTTGTTTTTTGTCCTCAAATATTTTGGAGAACGACGACTTCTTCCTCTTAGACTCACAATATTTGTCATTTTGAGATTCTTTGGATTCACTCGAAACTTCACCGAGCCTAAAGTAGTCCACAAACGCTGTTGTAGTAGTCATGGGATTCGGAATATGATTCAGCTGACGAAATATTTCGCACTTTTGCTCGTCGGTGAGTCTGGAGGAGCCATTGCTCATTTTCTTTGTATCTGCCTGCGACATCGACGAGTTTGACGATACCACGTCACCCTGGGTGGTAAGGTCTGCAGCGATGGGAGTATCTACAGGGGGTTCACCAACTGCTGATCGAACGTGTGCTACGCTGTACGTAATTTTAATCCCGTTCCGGTCAAAAACGAAGCCCGCTTGCGTGTTCTGCCACATCAATACGAAACTGCCATTGTGCTCGATCTCAAATGCTCCAACGATCTTCATGTTCTTGACACCGTCTGTATGGCACACAGGCAGTTGCTTGTCATCGTGAAAGTACGTGGCCTCAAAGCAATAGTCGCTGCTCTTGGATAGAAATTCCCACTGAATTGTGTCACCTGCAATCACGTCCAAATGCATCTCAATTTTGCGCCCTTTTTCAAGCTGTAGCGTTTGCGGGAGTTTCTCATCGGTGGAATTGCCTTTAAATCTATGCTTGCGCTTCACTTTGACATTTTTCTGATCCTTCCCGTGAGGCACACAAGACTGGAGATGTTTCACGAACTGCTGCACTTCCTCAAAAGGCTTGTCGTTATTAGTTGGAAGATGTTTCAGTTTACGGTCCGGATTTACAACAGGGCGAAACTGCGCTTCTATGGAAAAATTCTGCATCTTGTACGTCGTGCCTGCCCACGGACACCTTCTCTGTCGACTACGACTCGATTTCTTTTCTGCATCTTGGTCGATTCTTCTCTCATCCGTCTTTGCTTCTGCTTTTACCGTTTTTTGCTTCACAAACTCCAAATTGGTAGCATTTAAACTAGACGATGACATGGCTGTCGTCAACGACACATGCAGAGCCAAGTCCATATTCCCCACCGACGAGTTGTGCATGGCTTCCAGTACATCATAAAATTTCTTGTTCTCGTGGTCCATTACCACTGCGTGTCCCGCTCTCTCTCTATTCTCTCGTCCCAAATATATATGAGACATGGTTCCTTTCTTCCACTTGACCCCATCCAGCCCTTTCAACGTCGAGTCGATGCGTAGCTGAGTCCCTCGCTTCCAAATCCGGATAGTGTCGGACGGCAACACACTGGAGACTATAGGCACCCACGATTGCGCCTCAATGAAAAGTTCCGCTTCAAAATCTGGCAGTTTCTCCAGTGCCTGTACGAACGTCTCTTGACTTGATTCCAGCGATTGGATCAACTGTTTCTCGCCTCGAAGGTACATTTGAGCTAACAGGAACTCGTCATCACATAGAGCTGCGTCATGTGCACAGCTCCATCCCTCACAATTTCTAGACGTTACATTGGCGTCTCGATCAAGTAGAAGTTTCACTATTGCGCGTTGATTGGGCTGCACGATGCGTACGGCCAAGGCAAAGCAGAATTCCCACGATTGTCCTTGAGTTCCAAGAGATTTTTCAGATTTTCCGCTTGCACTGGATCCCGAGATTCTTCACCTTCGGGACACACGGAGTTGAGAAGGTCACGTATGCGGTTAATATCGCCTTCCCATACAGCCACGTGTAGAGGTGGAGGAGGGCAGGGCAGTGATATGTCAGAACTCGAAGAGTTCATTTTGTAAGTCGAAAATATATTTACGATTAACAAATTTGGAAACTGACATTTTTTCTATCAATTTTCAAGGTTACGCTGTGGGCATCATAAAGCTTGAGTCTCCAGCCTTTACTTAGTGAACGCAATAGCATCACATTATGAGTAATCAATATCACGGCGGAGATGCAATACACATAACAATTATTGTGGGTTGTGTGCCTTCCTAACTACTGTCCATGCTCCACATATTTACCAATTTGCTGCTCGAATGATTGGCTGGTTATCGGCTCATACCGTAATTGGTAGACCCTGATAGGGGCCGTTTGCTGTAGAATTTTTTAAATAAGTGCCAACACCCGATGTCCATAAGACTTCACGCAAGTGGCTGGGACTCCAACTCTTGGCATTGCCAAACGCGAGTATCAATCGGTGTCTCGATGCAAGTAGCTTCGCCTCGGCAGCGCGCTCATGCAGACGGAGAACGACGATGTTGACCTTGTTATCTCGTACAGCCCCGGTTTTTGAAAGCGGCGGAACTGAATTACCTTGTGCGTGACAAGGAGCTGTTCTCAAACTAAGTATGCTCTTGTCAAGTTTCGAGTGCATTTGTTGGGCACCGAGCCATTTTTGGTTTACACGGAGTACAAATCACTGCGAACTGCGATAAACTCACCGCACGCATCGCCTAGTATAAAGAAATGGCTTACATGCTTCTACGAATTTAATTTTATAGTCGAATACAAGTCGGGTAAGTCGAATGTTTTGACTGTCGCGGGGACCGCCCAGACCAGACTTCGATACACGACACCAGGAAAGTGTGTCTCGGACTAAGGCGCAAGTTGAGTCGTCAACGCTGGCAGCCATGAGGGTCTCCCAATATTTTGTCCTCCGCGATAAAGGCTAGCTACAGTCAGGACGAACAGTGTCGTCTGCTGTTATATAACTTCAGTGTACTTTTCTCTCGCACCTGAGAGCGAAGCAAAGTCGCTTTAGTTAGCAAAGGTCAATTGTGGTATCAGTTGCAGCTTTGTGATCCGTTGCGATTAAATGTACAAATCTCAAACTTAAAATTATTGACAAGCTCCATGATGTGAACATCTGGGCAGTGAGCAGGCATTCTTACGAGTGTCAGACGACTTTTGATCACCGCACCTATATACGTCCTGCAAAGAGTGCGCATTTCTCGACGATGCAGGTTTAATATGCTTATCATTGAATCACTGCCTAACCTCTGATTGCTGGAAGTCTGTCAACTTGGACTGCATGTTTGGTACACTGCCTGACCATAAAGGGAACTGGTCTTGTTGTGTATTTGCTGACAGACTGAGCAAGATGGTGCAGTCTGCACCATGTAGCACCAAGATCTCAGGGAAGGAGGCAGCTCTCTTGTCACTAACAAAAAAAGGGTTTTGTTCCATCTTCAGCGCCAAGTAGCGCGATGATTCTTAAGGAGAGCGCTGCTTCAGAAAGAACAGTCGTTTCAACTCATGAGAATGGCGAAATTATTCGCTCACATTAACGGTGCTAGACCACATGCCTGAGGCAAGGCAAATTATCGATGAGAGTCTGGCTTAGAGCATTCTACCTTACCTTGTCCGTTTCGTTTGCACGCTGTCATGAAGGCGGCTATGGGTCTGGTGACATACCGACTATTTCACCACCATCCGAGTATTCAAAAGCGAATAGGTCTATTGCACCGCTTCTAGTGCGTGCAATCATTATAGCTCGTGCTATTGCGACGTCTCCAGCAAATGGAAGTCGCAGGAAAGACGGCTGGTCGATCTTCACTATTCCAGTCGTGTTTATTCCCAATGAAACAGCAGAACAATATACGAAGAAGCATTCCTGCTACGTAGATCGATAGCCAGACTTATCGGGCTAATTGTGTCGGGGCTATCGTATTGCGCACGGTAGCGACACTCAAGGAACGAAGAAAGAAATTGTCATTCGTCAAGCTCGCACTAATAGTATCCACGCCATGTATAGGTGAGGCAACGTTTTATGTAAATAGACTGTACCACCTTGAACGCCTATCTCGTTTGTGAGTCTTCGTAGGGGACTTTTCACTACACTTAGAGCGAGGATTACAGTTTGTTCAGGGGGTGGAGAGACTTACCCCCTATACTATAATTTTAGGCCTTTAAAGACCCAGGTAGTGTACTTGCATCGTCAGCAGGAGACAATGGTACCATAGTTAAGAAACCACATATCCGAATCAGCCTAACGCGATCTGTAGACGGGCACTTCTACGAAGTTGCCTCGTGCTACTAGCACACACCTTCAGCACAAGCGAGGAAGCGGTTAGACCGTCTTACCTTCGCGTGCGAGGGTGTTTAGGAGGTTGGTCGACTGCTTAAGCAGTCGTACCACCAGTTGCCTCTCGCTTAAGCGAGAGTGCAGCGAACTTCTAAAACAAGAAGGCACCGACGTCACGTAAAAGCTTTTCAGCTTCTCGTGCGTGATCCTTCGGTGTTTATGAAAATTCAAGACTTATTTATATTTAATAGGATTTAACTAAATATAAATCTAACTACCGATTGGTTAATATGTAATGATGGGTGCCATCTCTATAGATGCGCATCCCAACGTGCGAGTTTAAATATATTCAAGCTCGCTCAATGACGTAACTGACTGACGTCATTTGATGACGCCTAGTCCCAGCTGGGCGTCATCCCCATTAATGTGAATACACCTAGTGTATATCACATACGCAAGGGTGTGACACATGGTGTGTCTCACCTGAGCGACACTTACGTACCTTTTAAGACCTGCCCGTTATGTATCGCATACTTAACGGGTACGTGTAACGTTGAGCCCGTTACACCATCCCCCCTTTTACATCTTGTAAAACATCGCCTAGGAGACATAGAGAATGCGAGCCGTTATATAACGCGCCACTTCGTCTACTCTATTCTTATGACAACGAAACGTGGTAAGGCTGATGGGTCGACTGCAAGGGCGCCCATGCAGTCTAACACTAAGCGCACGCGCCGCGATTATTCGCAGCCGTCGCAAAGTGATTCAGGCACTGAGGTGAATCTTCCATCTCACGATAATGTGGATGAAGATCCATCTCTCATTGTAGATTAAAATGAGACTACACCACTGCCATCGCCCCAAAGTGGCGATGAGCATAGTGCATTGATGGGACATATGTCTCCATCATTTGAGGCAACCGTCCTTGAGGAAGCATCTATGCTTCCTACAAGCCAAGGTAAAACCCCGTCGTCTGCGCCTACGAGCGCATCGACTAAGACTGAGCGCGCTACTTCGAAAGGAGTAGTCGCGACTCAGTCAGGTGTAACTTCTCAAGCTGATGTCTTGGCAATCCATAATGGAGAATCAGACTCAGGTAAGTGTGAGCTGAAAGCTCCACCAAGTACACCTTCGGCCTTACTAGCACGCCGTCGCGAGGGCGGCTACGTGAGTGGTGGCTTGCCACCAATGCCACCTCCATCTGAGTGGATGAACTCGGATAGGTCTAGCGCAGCGCTTTTGCAGCGTGCCACTATAGACGCTCATAAATTCTATAGCGTCTTTCCTTTGTGGAAAAAGCAGGGCAAAGCACTTGGTCGTGCTTTCCCAATTCCAGTCGTGCTGCGTTCTAACGAAACAGCCGACGACTATGAAGCCGAACTTCGGCGCCGTGTTACCTTGCATGAAGATGCAACGAAACAGCGGTCGCAGCAAATCAGCTTCGCCATGAAGCGTGCGCATGAAATCTTGGGTGGTAAGCGACCCCCAATTGATTCTCGCCACGCTTCTTCTGCTAGTCCATCCGGACTTAGAAGAAAGACTCCAGCTGGTGCTGCTTCACATAATCAGCCACCAGCCCAGGCACGTCGACGCGTAAAGCTTCCACAGGCTCCCATGAGTCAAAGCTCGTTGGGTGACCCTTCCACTGGACAAGGATCTGAAGCTTTCGCTTCACAAACCGGTGGGCCAACAGCCTTCCAGCAAGGAAGCGCGTATTCCCTTCCGTGTCCACCAACACAGGTGGCACCCGATAGGAGTGGCGATTACGCCCACCTACTCGCGGCTGCCTACCCTGCTGCTGTTCAGTCGCAGGCTGAGTCCGCTACGCTGAAGAGGCAGGTGGCAGATCTCGAGAGTAACGTCTCGCGACTGACCTCGGATCTGCGCGATGTGAGGACGAGGGACCGTCAGGGGTATGACCGCCTGAAGCCTCGGTTGGATCTTTTATAGCGACTGGTGATGAGAGACACTCGTCAAACGTGGAGTCCTCCTCGATCGCCGAATCCTCTAGCGCCTCGTTCGTATACGGGGAGCCTATCGGCTTCCTCGTCGCCTGATTGGCCGTGACGATCGACTCACAATCGACTTCACCATCGGTCTCGTTAGAATGATGCGGATATGTGATCTCTTGTGGATCCAAATGCCGAAAACGACCCACGTAAAATACAGGGTGCGTCTTCATATACGGTGGGAGAGTGAGCCTATAATATAGGTCTTCAACTTCTTCAACTACTGTAAAGGACCCAATGAATCGGTTCAATAGCTTAGTAGTACCACCAGGTAGTACAGAGATTGCATGTTTAGGTAGGGTAGCAATACTTAACAGCACTTTGTCCCCAACACTAAAGTGTTCATGGTTTTTGCGACCATGCTGGTCTGCATATTGTTTTTGCTTGTCCTGTGCGCTTGCCATCGCGTCACGGACTTTACGTGTGATGGCTAATCGCTCATCCACAAAGCGCTGAGCTTCGCTCACGCTTTTAGCATCCAGCACGCCTATGACACCCCCAAGAGGTCTGTCATAAGTCGACGCTGTTGATAACACTATAGTGTCATCGTCAAGGAGCACTGGTATTTCTTGACGTGTCTCCTCTGTGACACCTATAGGTGTCGTTACCACTGCATAATTAGCAGTGTCACTAGTGCAACCTTGGCCCTCTTTGGCATTCGCACCGAGCGAAGTGAGGGGACCTCCCCCACTAAGACTCGGGCTGCGTACAAACGAGACTGGCGTTCGAGGATGACGCAGTCCGTTAATGTAAAACGGTGTTTCACCCGTACTGGCGTAAACACTGTTACTAATAGCGAGCTCCACGAATGGCAATTGCTTGCTCCATTCTTTGGGAGTCGCTACTGTACGCAACACATCCGCCACGACTCGATTGGCCCGTTCTGTTTGGCCATCAGTCTGGGGACGATCAGCGGTTAACATGTGGAGCTTGCATCCCAGCAGATCAACCACATGGCGCCAAAAACCCGACGTAAAACGCGGATCCAGGTCCGATACTATGGACTCGGTCATCCCGTGTAGTCGATACACGTGATCCAGAAAAAAGAGGGCAGCCTCTTTTCCTGAGATCTTGGTGCTACATGGTGCCAAATGCACCATCTTGCTCATTCTGTCTACAAAGACGACGAGCCCCGTCCTGCCTTTATGGTAAGGCGGTAAGCCAAACATGAATTCCAAACTGACCGACTTTCAGCATTCACTTAGAATCGGCAGTGTCTCAATAGCGCCATGCTAAATGGTGCAGGCTTTATGCGCTGACACTCTTCGCAAGAGCGAATATAGTTGGCCACCCACCGATATAGGTGGGGCCACCAAAATTCCTCTGACACTCGTAAGAATGTCTTTTCACGGCCCAGATGCCCACTAGATGGCGCATCATGGCATTCGTGAAGTATCATCAGCTTGAGATCTGTGTCATGAGGGACATAGATTCTCAAGGGATCACAGGGTGACAGTTGATGCCATAACAGGCCATCACTGTAACTAAAGCGATTTAGTTTCGCTTTGAGGTGCGACGGAAGGGTAACCTTTCTTCCACCAAAATGATCCAACAGCAGGCGACAATGTTCGTCCTGACTGTAACACTTCTTTATATCGGAGGCCATTGAGCTCATCACATGGTAGGCCTTCATGGCTGCCAATGTTGACGACTCAACTTGTGCTTTCGCACGAGACACACTTTCCTGGTGTCTTGCCTCGAAGTCTGGTCTGCGCGATAACGCGTTAGCCAAGACATTCGACTTACCCGGCTTATATTCAACTTTGAAATTAAATTCAGAGAAGACTGTCAGTCATCTAGCCATTCTTGGCGAGAGGTGCGATGAATTTATAGCGGTCCGCAGTGATGCGTGATCCGTATAAACCACAAATGGTTCGGTGCCCAAGAGGTGCACCCGAAACTTTACAAGGGCATACTGAATTGAAAGTATCTCCTTGTCATGCACAGGGTAATTCAGCGCTATGCTTTCAAAAGACGAGACTGATACGAAATGACACGTTCAATGCCGCTGTCATCCTTCTGCATGAGCGCGCTGCCGATTGCAAAATTTCTTGCATCGCAGACGACGCTAAAGGTCTTATCCGCGTCTGGCAATGCCAAGACCGGTGCCTCTACAAGAGATTGCTTCACTGAAGTGAACGCATCTTCTTGTTCCTTTGACCAAGTCCATTATGTATACTTTTTCAAAAGAGCAGACAATGGCTTAGTCTGCTCTGCATAATTCTTGCTGTACTTATGCAAGTAAGTAGCGAGCCCAAGGAATTGGCGCAGATCCTTCACATTACGTGGGACTGGCCATTCCTTTACAGCCTTTACCTTTCTGGGTCTGCTCGTACACCGTGTGCACCAACAATACAGCCCAGTACAGGTATCTCGGGGACCCCTATTACGCACTTCTGCAAGTTTACGTATAATTGGGCGTCACACATAGTCTGCAACACAGCGTCTAAATGACGCTTGTACGACTCTATTGCGCTCAGGCCGTCATCCGCCCTACTATGCACGAATACATCGTCAAAGTAATGGGGCGCGTAGGCACGGTGCTGACGCAGCACGTGAGCCACCACTCGGTTGAATGTTTCTGGAGCATTTTTCAACCCTTGTGACATCACAAGCCACTCCCACAACATACCGCTTGGGGTGCTTACTGTCGTTTTGGCTACATCAGTATCTCTCATGAGAACTTGATAGTAGACATCCTCCAGATCCAACGCGAAAAAGATAGTTGACTTTCCCATGGAGTTCAACAAGACATCTTTCCGCGGGATCGGCGTTTGAGCCGGGATGGTGGTCGTGTTCAGCTTATTATAAGCATGAACCACGCGCCATCCACCTGTTGCTTTACGCACACAGAAGGTCGGGCTGCAGTGAGGCGACTTGCTCTCACGTACATGTACCGCCTTAGCTCGCTTGTCGAAGAACTTATCGATGTAATCGACTTGTTCCTTCGGCAACGGCCATTGCCTGGTCACACAATACTTGGTGCCAGGCTCCAGGTCAATCTCGTGCCTGATGCCCCTATCGGCCGGTAGGCGGCTCGGCACTTCTGCTGGAAACACATCACGGTGTTTCCACAGAATATCATAGAACGGGCTGTCCTTCAAGGCTTCCCAGCCTTGAGCAGCGAACCGTTTCTTCTTGTCGGTCTCCAAGACGCTCTCACCCATTGTGGATGAAGAGCAACAGTCCACCACGTTCTCTTCTGGAACTGGTGAGACTATCTCGTGGATCTTTCCTTCCTTTAAGTCGGACAGGAACAGATCCCACGTCATCTCCAAGAGATTTACTATCTCCTCGGCAGATGCCAAGACAAGTTGGAGCACCTCAACTGAGGATGCCTCCAGCATTTGTCTTCGACGGCCTCGAACAACTCGTTCGTAGGTCCGTCCTCTTGAACCGAGACTTATCCAAAAGTCACTCGTTTCGACGTGCCCTTGATCGTCTTAATACGACTGGTGCTCGTTCTTCGAGTCACCACGACCTTTGACCTGGAAGAAGGTGTCGTTGTTATTTCAGCTAACGCACTCCTTCCAACCGCACCAGGCTCATGGATCTGTGCCGGTTCTTGTGGCGCTTGACTTCCTGTCAGCCCACCATCAACTGCCACAGGCTCTAGGCTCTGTGCAGGACTATCGGACGCATGACGACTTGTCATCTTTCCATTCACTACACCAGTCTCCTCGAGATGGGTAAGAATTTGTATCACCTAACATCCTGTCAGCGCACTTTCAACTGCCCCAGGATCAATGAACTGGGTAGTACCTGATGTCGAGTTACATATTGTCATCGCAACCTCGACTGTGTTGGACACAGCTTCAGCCACATAAGCCTCTCGCAACAACACATCCTTTTTTTCGGTGTCTTGCGTAGAACTAGCAACTGTGCGTGTACGCCAGTCAATCCATGGTTGGTGTTTAGCCAACCAAGGCATGCCTAGGCTGAGGTCATACGGACTCTCCATACCTAGCACTGTGAACTTCTCTTTACAAGAGAAGTCACTGAAACTGAAGGCGAGCTCAACTTGAACTCCCTCCGATTTAACGAGCGCGCCGTTCGATAAACGAATGATCGCCTCTTTTCGCTTGCCATCCTGGCAAAGCGACTCATAACTCGCCGGTCTCGTTTTCAGAGCCGCGAGGTTCACACAGTTTTGTGATGCACCCGAATCCACGAGAAGGGTCATCACTTGGTCATAGCCTCGTACTCGAGCGCTATAGACCAAAAGGGTTGAGGTCCGACCTTTCGGAACCTCAGGGACTATGCTACCCATTTGTTCGATCACTCTGAACTTAAGGGTAGCTTCAAAGTCCGCGACAGTAGGCATCCCACCCCTACTGCGCTCCCGCATTTCCCGACTTGTCGGGGATCGAAATCTGAACCCGTGCAACGTGCACGGTTCTTCAAACCACTTTTCGGGTAGGGAGACTTTTTGCTGGGCCTTGGCATCAGCAGCAAGTTTGGTATATCAGCGAGCCATCATATGGCCTCGCTTGCCACACTTGTAGCAGACCACGTCTGCATTGCCTAGCTCCATAGGAGTGGCATCAGACTTCTCAGCCGACGGCCTGTAATAGGCTGTCGCCGAGGCGCTGTTGTAGGATTGCTCCTCAACTAAGGCAATGTCAATTGCCTCTTCCATCGTCGCTGGCACCTTTCTTTAAAGGGCCTGACGCGATGGGCCGTGCCGTAGTCCGTTCATGAACGTAGGCACCTTAATGTGTTCCGGTATCGGTTCCCCATTAACGGACGCCGACAGCGAACGCATTTCCTGCACAAATTCTTGCAGAGAGCGTTTCGCCTGTCGTGCTCCAAAGAAGCGCGCCATAAGCAACACTTCGTTGTTAGGCGGATGACACATGGCGCGAAATTTAGACTTAAAGATCTCTTATAATGGAAATGGATCAGCATTTGCCATCAGCGCAGAGTACGCCCACTCTGACGTTTTGCCACACAAATTGGACATGGCATACGACACCATTCTGGTGTCATCTTCGATGAGCTGCGCCACTCCACATTGCTCAAATGCTAATAGCCAGCGAACAATCGTGTGAGGGGTAGTTCCATCGAACTTCGGAGGGTTCATCCGAATGGGCCTCGGTTGAGCAGGCCGGGCAGAGAGCGTCTCAACATGTTCTATTGAGCGCCTCATTACGTGCCTGCTCAAGCCTAAGCTCATCCTGAGTCTTATTAATGGACTAAGTCGTAGCTTGGCATTTTACCTCGGACGCGTTTCTTCTTTGTCCGAGAACAGACGCCTCAAATTGATCCAACTGAGCAACATATTGCTCAAGAGGACAATGCAAGAGGTTATCCAGGGCTTGTTCACCAAGTCCCTGCGCCATATGCCCTGCCAACTCCCTATAATGTTGGGAGGTGAGGGAAGTCACTCCAGTCCTTTTTAAGGACCATCTCAACCACACGCACGCTCAGAGAGACGGGTCGTGGGAAGGACTACTAGTGCTACCAAGTGTAGACGGAAACTTCTACGAAGTTGCATCGTGCTACTAGCACACACCTTCAGCACAAGCGAGGAAGCGGTTAGACCGTCTTACCTTCGCGTGCGAGGGTGTTTAGGAGGTTGGTCGACTGCTTAAGCAGTCGTACCACCAGTTGCCTCTCGCTTAAGCGAGAGTGCAGCGAACTTCTAAAACAAGAAGGCACCGACGTCACGTAAAAGCTTTTCAGCTTCTCGTGCGTGATCCTTCGGTGTTTATGAAAATTCAAGACTTATTTATATTTAATAGGATTTAACTAAATATAAATCTAACTACCGATTGGTTAATATGTAATGATGGGTGCCATCTCTATAGATGCGCATCCCAACGTGCGAGTTTAAATATATTCAAGCTCGCTCAATGACGTAACTGACTGACGTCATTTGATGACGCCTAGTCCCAGCTGGGCGTCATCCCCATTAATGTGAATACACCTAGTGTATATCACATACGCAAGGGTGTGACACATGGTGTGTCTCACCTGAGCGACACTTACGTACCTTTTAAGACCTGCCCGTTATGTATCGCATACTTAACGGGTACGTTAACGTTGAGCCCGTTACACGATCGATCACGACGCCAACGCCGTGGCTATATAGGCGACGAGAAAAGGGGTGACTCCCCGCCGGCCGGTGCCTCCGTGTGGCAACGGGCTTGGAGAGCGAGGAGCGCTGCGCGTTTGACGCGAGTCCAAGCGCTCGATTTAGTCGACCCGGTCATAACCCTGCGATCATTCATGAGGAGTCGCGTAACGCCTAGGTCAATTAATCAACTCGATTTTGAGGGTCACAATATCAATATCTTCAGCAGAGCCATGCGTCTGCGTCTGTGCAGTTAAACTGTGAGCCGCAAGTAGGTGTGCATTATTAGCACCGACGTTGGTGGCCGTAAAGAACATACGTTTGTCTTGTGGGAAGTATTTTGCCCACCGCCGGTAGAAGCAGAAGCTTCAAATTGTTGTTTTCTAGCGTGTATATCCCAGGCTTTTTTTAGGATCCTGGTGATGCATTACAAGCCGACATGCGTGGGATAGTTGCCGCTTACGAGTAGTTACACCCGCTATTATCACTACACCAATCCGGCTGGATTAGCGAAAGCAGTGTAGCGTGAAGGAGGAGCGAGTATCTCACACAATATTTCCCACGCACTCTCCAAATCGAAGTTCATGCGCGGCAAGCTTTGCCTAGACGTGGGTGGTGTCTAGATGATCAATGATCGGCATGTACCCAGCAGCTAAAACACATGACGCGAAAACCTGACGTATATCGCGGATCCCGGTACAGTACTATGGAATTGGTACTCCGTTTTGTCACTCCACGTGATTTAGAAACAAGAGATATGCCTCCTTGCCTGAGATCTTGGTGCTACATGATTTCGACTGCATTATCTTGCTCACTCTGTCAGCAAATACACAACGAGCCTAGTTACCTTTATGGTCAGGCAGTGTACCAAACATGCAGTCCAAGTTGACAGACTTCCAGCAATCAAAGGTTAGGCAGTGATTCAATGATTAGCATATTAATCTGCATCGTCGAGAAGTGCGCACTCTTTGCAGGACGTAAATAGGTGCGGTGATCAAAAGTCGTCTGACACTCGTAAGAATGCCTGCTCACTGCCCAGATGTTCACATCATGGAGCTTGTCAATAATTTTAAGTTTGAGATTTGTACATTTACTCGCAACGGATTACAAAGCTGCAACTGATACCATTATCGACCTTCGCTAACTAAAGCGACTTAGCTTCGCTCTCAGGTGCGAGAGAAAAGTACACTGAAGTTATATAACAGCAGACGACACTGTTCGTCCTGACTGTAGCTAGCCTTTATCGCGGAGGACAAAATATTGGGAGACCCTCATGGCTGCCAGCGTTGACGACTCAACTTGCGCCTTAGTCCGAGACACACTTTCCTGGTGTCGTGTATCGAAGTCTGGTCTGGGCGGTCCCCGCGACAGTCAAAACATTCGACTTACCCGACTTGTATTCGACTATAAAATTAAATTCGTAGAAGCATGTAAGCCATTTCTTAATACTAGGCGATGCGTGCGGTGAGTTTATCGCAGTTCGCAGTGATTTGTACTCCGTGTAAACCACAAATGGCTCGGTGCCCAACAAATGCACTCGAAAAATTGACAAGAGCATACTTAGTTTGAGAACAGCTCCTTGTCACGCACAAGGTAATTCAATTCCGCCGCTTTCAAAAACCGGGGCTGTACGAGATAACAAGGTCAACATCGTCGTTCTCCGTCTGCATGAGCGCGCTGCCGAGGCGAAGATACTTGCATCGAGACACCGATTGATATTCGCGTCTGGCAATGCCAAGAATGGTGCTATACAAGAGACTGTTTCAATGAAGTGAGCGCATCTACTTGTTTCTTCGACTAAGTCCACTTGGCGTCTTTTATAAGGAGGCCAGACAATGGCTTAGTCTGCTTCGCACAATTTTGCTGTTCTTAGAAAGTCCAAGGAAATGACAAAGGTCGTATAACTGACCATTTCTTGATGGTCTTAACATATTCTAGGTCTGCTCATACAACTTGTGCACCCACGATGCAACACGGAACTGGTATCGCTGGGACCCCCATGACGCATTTTGCAAGTTGTCATACAGTTAAACGTCACCCAGACTCTGCCACACAGCGTGTAAATGACGCTTGTCTGACTTGATCTCGCACATCCCATTCTCTCAGCTTTACTATGAACGAACACATCTTCAGAGTAATAAGACACGTAGGCACGGTGCCGACGCGTCACATGTGGCACCAAAGAGGTTGGTGCGCTTTTCGACCCTTAAGACATCACTAGCCACTCCCACAGTATGCCTCTTGGAGTGTTTACTGCCGTCTTGGCTACATCGGTCTCAGTCACAATCACCACATAGTAATTATCTCTCATATTCTACAAACAATGATATTGAGTTTAATAAGGCATATTTCCGCGGGATCGGTGTTTGCGCAAGCGTGTGTATAGCTTATTGCACGCGTAAACCACGCGCCAACCACCTTTTGCTTTACGCACACAAAAGGTCGGGCTGTCGTAAACCCAAGGATTAGGTGTTCAGTAATTTTTTCTGGTCTGTTTTGTTTTTAGTTAGTAGCAATTTTAAAGATTTGTAATTAATCGAGCTAGTACAACCGTATTCCAGCTTTTCGGGAACCACTCATTTCCAGGGTGATTTATCGTTGGTTCATATTGAGTCTTTAGGCCCCAATTATAAGACAACAATAAGTTGCTACGCACTGCACGCTATTCGGGCACAGCACTTGCCTATACATATAATTGTTATTTCTGTTTGCGTTATATATGAAATGTTGCCCATAACATCAGCCCTTTAATAAATAGCACTAATCATCCGTGAGTGAGAGACGGTCGAAACTCCAGCACTCACAATCGCACCTAGCAATGTACGAACACACGACTCCCAACACTTCAGAACTCTCCAGCACTATCAGCGGGAGTGCAATCACCAACATTATGGCGCAACAACTCATTTCTTAGGCGCTGTATGACTTGTCCGGAGTTCGCGCTCCAGACTCACTGGAAAAGATGCGGGACTACTTCCGGGTATTCGAAAACTGCATGGAAAGGGTCTTGATTGAGATTGCATACGTGGCCCTACAAAATTCCTGGTGCGCCTTGATCCGACGTTCGAATCGGATGCTCGAGGATGGTAGCAGCTTCCAATTTTGGCTTGCCAATCGAGAGGACCATCGCGCTGATCACTCAATCGACGCTCTACGCCAGAAGGTGTGTTAGAATGCTTGGAATGAGGTCCCACTCTGCTTCGTTCATTTTCAACGAAGGATGCCAAGTTTGCGAATCCATGCCACGTCCATCTTACGATAATTGGCGACGACACATCGCTGAGTATCCATTCATCGAACGCGAACATTGTTGGATAGCGAAGTATGAGCGCAGCCTGAGCGAACGGAGAATTACAGTTATTGTGTGTTACACCCCGCTGGCAACGCCACTTTTAGCAGTGAAGTCAATTGCCGCTGAATGGTCAGCGACACGTTCTCCTATCCGCCCTTCTGCGAGGTTCTCGTCTCGTATTCGGTGATATATATTTACACGACGTTCTCGCTCACGTTCTCTTTCTCGTTCATGACATCGTGGGTCTCCCCACCATTCTCGTTCATCACGAGAGCATTCACGCTCGCGCTAGCATCGCAGTTAATCGACTTGGTGGACTCGTATGACCGAACAACATACGAAACGTCACAATGAAGCGATGAAAGCAGTTCCTACGTATCCTGCTCGGGTGAGACCCAAGTCAGCGTATACGATGCCTTTGCGCGGATAGAATCGCGCGCTTCTGGGTCCTCGTGACCCATAATGCGGTTCACGATCTGGCGTACCTGCCCTTCCGCATCTACAAGCGCTGGTGGGCCTTTGCGATGGTAATGCTGGCGTCCTGGTTGCCCAGGACGATATTGTTCAGGCTCAAACAAGGCTGCAAATGATTAGCTGGAAATTGAGGCTGCCCTAGAGCGGATACATAGGCCAAACGGTCGTGATGAGATCCGGTAGTCGAACTGTGGACTGCTCGAACATTGAATGTTTTAGAAACGCCAGGTACTTTTTCGTGCACAGACGAAAACGCAGCTGCGCCAGATGTCATTGGCGCGTCGAGCACGACAGAGAGTCTGATCGACTTACGGACCCTTGAAGCCGGCATCGGAGCCAAGCCGTGAAGTGTAACTGGGTGATATTTATTTAGCCGCCTGATGCAGAACGTCGGGTGTAGTCGCAATGACGAGGAAAGTTCAATGTGTAGGCTTCACCGATCGCCTTTAAACCTTGAATGGTCCGATGAAGCGTGGCGCGAGTTTACTCGCGCCCAGGTTAGTAATCTCTGATACCCTTAGACCTTCTGTAGACAATAATATACAGTCGGACATCTTGAAATTGCTCATGGCCCCCTCTGCCATGTTTATCAGCCTTATCTTTATGCTGGTACACTGCAGACTGAAGTGGGTCGCGTACAAACCGGGTGATGGCTTGACGTTAAAGTATAAGCTCCCGACACAGCCATGTCATCGATTAATCGCGCCGATCGGCGCGTAGTTGGCAGTAGGTGAACGCTTACCCAAAGACTTGTCGATTAATGTATGCGCAGTCCATCAAGATAAAGGGAGCGCCACGTGACGTGGCGCCGAAGTAGCAGTCTTCGTCTTTGATCGGGTTACTACATTAGCGCTAAAAATACCGGGAGCTGCACTCAATCCTTGTTAATAACCTCCATCTCTCCCCGAGGGGAGCCACTAGGTGCCGTAGGATGACCCACGGCAAGAAGAGTAGTAAATCGAGGGTGATGAGCCTAATTCACTAAAAATGTCGTCAAACCTGTTGACGCGTGTACGGCATTGTTAAGTACGAACTCAGAAAGTGGTAAAATGCACTTCAACTTGTGAATGACGTAACATAACTTCGAAGAACGTCTTCGATGAACCGGTTTACGCGCTCGGTTTGCCCATTCGTTTCCGGGTGGGCCGCAGTCGATATCTGCAGCTTTGTACCGATACCCTTGAACAGTGACGTCTAAAATGCGGATGTGAATCGCGGATCACGGTTCGAAACAATCAATTCTGGAAGGCCATGATGACCAAACACCGCGTCAATGACGATAAAGCGGTCTCTGTCACGGTGACCGTAGCGTGGCCAGACACTAGATGTGTCATCTTGCTAAATTTGTCAACAAAAACCAGGATACCCATACGAGCTTGACTATCGGGCGCGAGCCCGAAGATGAAGTCCATCGAAACTGAGCGCCAGGCCTCAGCCGCAATCATCAAAGGAAGCCTGCAACGATCGAGTTGGCTTCGCTCATTAACAGAGTTCACACGTAAAATCCAGTTGCGCTTGTACATGTTTGGCCAGAAAAAGTCCCGAGACACAGCCGCGATAATTTTTTTGTGGCCTAAGTAGCCACCAGCTGGGGCATCATGATACTCGTGAATGATCCTATCACGCAAATCCATGCCGTTGGCGATCACCATACGAGGAGAATTGAATTGATCGATGCGGCACAGACACGTCTCCATCCCAAATATATTGCTAATCATGATACGCTTGGTCCGTGATAGAGCTCCCAGTGTAAAATCACTAAGAGCGCGTAGATAAGCAATATTAACGCGTAACCTGGACCATTCTCGTAAGCTGCGACAATTTTGTCGAGTAAGCACAGCTCAGGGATGACACGAAATAAATTCAACGATACACACATCGCACATTGATCATCATCTTCTTCGTCGTCAATTACGCGACGACTCAGCGCAGTCTGATATCCTGTAGTCGGGACGTCGTGATAGAGCGTCGGAAAGAATATTATTCTTGCCCGGATTGTAGTGCACGACGAAGTTGTACACTGAAAAGAAGAAAAGCGATAAAGGTATAAGACTTGGTGCCCGCTAAGTCCTCACGAAGGGGAATGGCAAATGCCTCCTCCAATGTGGTAGGCCCCGCGCACTCGAGAGATAAGCGGGTCTGCCCCTCACGCATACCATCCAAAAAGACACGTACATGTCCATGGGATGTGTGAAGATACACGCTGCCAGATGCCGAGCCATTTGCACGTAGTCGCGCATCGCCATTTTGCTCTGTCCCATAGAAAGGAATCTTAGCGCACCAATTTCTCCTCTCGCGGTGAATAGAAGGCAAGACGAAGGTCGTCTTGGATGTCATCCAGGCTGAGGAACGCGTGCTTGTCCACGACGAGCTTACCAAGAGCCCATCCCTTGGCTTTCCCCGTGAGACGGGAAAGGAGGAAGTTGACATTGTGGTGGAGTGGATTCTCAAACAACGTGAGAGAACCACAAACACATACAGCGCCGGACTGCCGACTTACGGAGGGGGTACCGTAAACATCTCCTTTTTATCTTCCAGCCGATACCGTGTCGTGTTAACCTTGGGTCTCACCTTGTGTACCCGTCGGCTTGGCTGGTCTTGCTCCTCGTTAGACGCAGAAGTATTATGGACTTAATCCTTGTAAAGAGGGACTTGGTGGTCCCCGAGTGGATATGCTTTACTCGGGACCGAGTTTCTTGTGCTCAATCGACTGAGTCGAGAGCAATGCACCTGGTACTATGTACTCCTTTGGTGGATGACTGTTCTTGGTCCTTGGACCCCTTTGTGTTCTTCCCCGTAGGGAAACCGCTTCCTGTAGCGGGTCGTAGAGTCTTGACACTTGCTTGACACCTCAGGCCAGCTATCTTGAGGCTCAACTTGCGTAGCTTGAGCCTTCTAACACTTGCTGACGTCGGGGGACAAAGGGTATCCCGCCCGGAAGAGGTGAGGCGACGGAGAAGCTAGGAAGGGGCGCTTAAAGCTGCCACGTGTAATGCAATTTGAGTGAGTTTATTTATCTTATACTTTGTATGCTTTTTCTTGCCTATCCCTGACCCTTCTCTCTGGGTAGTGTTACGTGTCAACTTGTGAAAGAACAACTGGCTCTTCTATGACATGGGACTTGTACCGGCTCTGGACTTTAGGGAAGCCTTGTACCTTCTTAACCTTGGGTCACCTGGCCACCTGGGGTCATCCGGTCACTTGGGTGGTCACCTGGGATTCTGGGTCCACCTTTGGTCGTCCGGTCACTTGGGGTGCCTGGACTACTTTCATGGCACTGGACCTTTGGGCTACTGGTTTTGTGCCGGCTTTGCAATATAGGACGACCTTGTTCCTTATCTTATTCAGGACCCCGGACCACTTCGAGATCTTGGTCACTCCCTGTCTTTCGTTTAAGGGAGTGACCGAGACCCTTCCCGCCAGTTATTGTTACAATTGCGAAGGGCCTCCATTTCCCTGGCACTTCCCCACAACATCTGCCTAAGGAGCCTTGGGAAGCCTAGGGAGCCTTGAAAAGCCTCAAGGCGATAGCGATGTCGACTTCTTGGAAATATCGATTCAGCGACAATCGACTTTACCTTCTCCTGAGAAGGAGGAGGTTTCCATCTTCACGGAATCGTTCCGTGAAGGTAACGAGGGATTTAAACCTCGCCGATTGAATTCAGTATGGTCGCAAGACATATACTCATGAATGGCGAGACGTTGCCCATCAGGGGTCGCTGATCTCATCAGCGACGTGACGAACGTCTCTCCTGATATCGCCATGAGGCGATCAAGGGCATCCTATTCAACATTAGTGAGATGGGGGAAGGTCGCGTGCTCCAGAAACAAATCTGGAGCGTCAAAATACGACGATTCGCTCATCCCCAACTCGGGGAAGGACTACCACGTTCTTCCAGGTGTAACGGGACCAGCACGTCCGTCACTAGCTTACACGTACGCATGATGAAAACTCAAGCCCAAGTAATATGCATTAAGTAAATTCAACTCTAATTTTTGTTTTGTTTTTAATTCGTAGTAATTACGAAGATTTGTACATCAAACTAAATAAGACCGTGTTCCTGCCTTTCGGGAACCACTCATTTTCAAGTTGATTTGTCATTGGTTCATATTGGGTCCTTAGGCCCCAAATAAAAAAACAATAATAAGTTGCTACGACTGTGCACGCTATTTGGACACAGCACCTGCCTACATATGCAATTGTTTATTTCTGTTTGTGTTATATATGCAAAGTAGCCCGTTACAAGAATGAGGTTATGCAGATTCTTCATAGCTAGCACTATGGCATTTTCTATACAAAAGAAGTCACTAAAGCTGGAGGCGCTGCTGCCTCAAATGTCAATCTGAACTCCCTCCGATCCCACTAGCGCACCATTTGCTAAACAAATTTTTTTGCTTGCCTTCCTAGCAAAGCGCCTATTTAACCGATCCTACTCTTTTTAAAGCTGCAAGTTTTACATATTATAGGATGCCCATAATACACGAGAAAACCACCACCTGCTTATACCCTTGAACTCGAGCGCTATAGACCAGCAGGGTTGAGAACCGATCTTTCGGCAGATGCTACCCACTTATTTTAACAACTCCAAATTGTGGGGTAGATTTAGAGTCCACGTCGAAAGGGCATGCCGCCTCTACTGCGCTTCCACAGTAGGAATCGTAAGTGTTTGAAGCGGAACTGGTGGTTCTCAGCACCAAGGGTCTACTTGCTAGGCACTTTCGCGCTAGCGCATAGCAGCGAGACATCTTATGAATGCTGCTATCCGCCGAAAACGCTTGCAAGCCGTCAGCGAGGCCATGTTGGGTGGGATGCTCCTCAATCAAGGCAGCTTATATAGCCACTTACATAGTTGACGGCACCTTCTTAAAAAGGGCCAGTCCATATGACCGTGCTGTCATGAGTAATTCATGTGCTCAGCTCTGCTGTCCGAGCACAATAGACTCAAACTATTACTACTGAGCAACATGTTGCTCAGGGTGGACAACCAAGAGATTAGCCACGAATTTCTCAAAAAGTCTTTGAGCCGTTACGCTCAGCAACCTCCAGATGATGCTCGGAGAGGTGGGGGATATGATTCCGATCAACTTTGAGCCTCATATTCACTGACACGCTCACATTGCGACGGGACGTGGAAAGGACTACTATTGCTACCAAGCGTAGGCGGGCGCTTTTCAGCTGACACGCACTACGCAAGCACCTACCTTATTGCACGCGGGAAAAGTTGGTTGAACCGCTTCCTCGTAGGTGCAAAATGGTGGTGCTTCCGTAGTGTGCACCTGCTAACCGCATGTATGAGCTTATGCTCAGTCGGAACAGCTCAGAGAGCGTAGGAAGTCGTCTTTGAGTCAAGCTAAGCAAATGTATTCTTGTAAATCAGAAGGTGCGCACCCGCTAATGTCCTGTATAAGCAGAGGCGTGGTACTAGCTTACTAGAGCTCTTAGCATAGAAGATTGCAACAAAACAGTCTACGCGACTCAGAAAGGCAAGGACCATGCACGTGTATTTAACAATACTTTATTATGCAATCGAGTTACGGTACGGCGACGTGCTGAAGCAGCTTAGTTTTGCTTCCCGCTTAGGAAGAACAGGTGTATTGTTTTAGCTTGGATGTAATCGAAATTGACGTCTTCAAGGTGTCAGAGCAATTCAGTTGTTCTACTAAAGAGACAGCGGTCATCTGTAGCTGAACAAATTATTTCTATGTTGGCTAATACGCTAACGAGTTAGCCGCTTATTCAACGGTAAGGTGTGGCTCCGCTAGCATCGCAATCTTTTGCAACTGGTTCGAGGAGAATTTGTGGGTGAAAGGAAGCGAGGACGAAGCGGGGAGCTGCTCTTCAAGTAAAGTGATGTCCATGCCGGAGCTAAGAGCTGCTATCACTGCCACTTCTTCAGTAGTGATCTTGTCCGACGGAAGCAACCCATCTTCTTCCTTCCACGCAGTCATGAGTCTTGTGGAGCGATCAGCGTCTACCAGCTATCAGATAGTAGAAAAGTGTCAGTGAATGGAATGCGCAGCCCCCAAGAAGAAGTTCATTGATTGACCTACCTCGACCGATCTAGTAAAACATTTCAGCAGTTGGTTCAAGGCCATCGAGTAAGCGAATCCCAGCTCCTCGGTCTCCTTGTGCTTGTTGAATCGCTTAATGGTTGCGTTCAAGCGAGGGAAGATTTGTGTCTCACGGACATACAGCCAGACCTGAAGATTGTCAAATTGGCTGTGCTGGTTGGCCAGAATGTGCGCCCACGCCACATCATCTACCGGTGGCAAATCAAGATGCTCATTCGCTGGCCGAATCTTCTCCATGTACTTTTTCTCTATAGCAATACTCAGGTTAAACGCCGACTTCAGTGGCAACGCCACATCCTCACCAGGGATGATGTTGTACGTCTTAAGATGGAAAGGGTTGCCGCTCGACAGCATCGCTTCAATTGGTCGGTCACCAATAAGAAGCATCTCACGTTCCTCGCGGAATTGCATCACACATTCCGGCAGCGGAATAATCGCGCTACCTACATGCTGGGGAAGCTGCAGTGAAGCGAATCGTCCAAACTGTTCCGACAACGGCGTAAACGTCTTCTCCACTAACTGTTCCAGTGGTTTACTCGACACATCGAAACTTGGCAACGAAAAGCCGTAACTCTGCACTTTTCCTTGATTGCACAACGTTTCCAATACATCACACGTAGCTCTTAATTTCTCCATCAACTCCCTCTGCTTTTCTGGCAGCACAGCCAATTCGTCCGGGATCTGACAGACGACATGGTCCACTGTCTCGACATCCAGCTCCTTCATCGTAATTTCCAACCCCTTCTCCACATATTTTCTGGTCAATCTTTCATTTGTCTCCGGATTGGTCGAGTCCACCACATTGCTACCAATCATTGTAGACACTACAAAACATTCACGAGAGATTTCTAGATCTTCAATGGCCTCCTTCAGTACCAGAGCTTCCACGTTGACCTTCTTTTCACCCAATTCCGTGGTCCTTAGCGGATTCACAGCGGTCTGTATGAAGTTGCTTGTGCACGAAGACATGAGCGTCTTGATATTGTCAATGCGAGGCATGTCTTTAGCCCAAAGGTCGGGGCTCCCAATCCCTCTCTTGCCAACATGGACCCAGTGCGCATCGGTTCCTGACGGGCTTATACGAAGCTTTGGACATGCGCTAGCATTAAAGGGAGAGCGTCGAATGAAGTCTGCGGTGGCAGAGCCAGTGGCACGTCCCATATGCAGACGAGCACGCTGTAGCGTCGAGAGTCTCAATGAGACGCGAGAAGCATTTGATATGCAGATCACCCTCATGACTGTTATATAAGAGCTAGTGCAACAATCATTTACCGTAATTTACCTTTTTTCGTACCGGTAGTAAAATATATCTTGCTATGGGATATTTTGCAATCGTACCGGTACATCAGAGAGTACATAACGGTATAGTACAGCTTTTTTTTTGCTTTTACACATTTTTCTCTTTATATCATTTAAGCGATTAAACGTTAAATCATCTGCGGTAGATATTTAGCGCTTTCTTGATTGAAATAACAGCGTTTCAACAACTGTTTTATCGTTGTATCAGTAACCCCAGCAGATTCTGCAGACTAAACCAAAATCAAGATTCCATTGAAAATGAAGCGCTGGTCAGAAAAAACAGTCGCCGTTACTGTAGGCCGAGCAGCACACCGCCATTACCACCATCCTGATTGGGAAGGTACGTGACATTGCGCGACTTAGCAAGCGTCTCAGCAATCTCTCGAGCGGCATCAATACGCTGCACCTCGATGAAACCAGTGCCACTCTTGGCGACAGCGTCAGAGACCAGACGAGCGGCCTCAGACTCACCCTCAGCCTTAATGACAGTGGCCTTGCGTTCCTGCTCAGAGCGCATGACCACAAACTTCTGACGTTCAGCGTCTTGCTGCGCAACCTGCTTCGACTCGACGGCGCGTGTAAACTCCGGGCCATACTCAAGGTGCGTGAGGGACACATCGTCTAGTAACAGGTAGAAGTGGCTGCAACGCTCGTTCATTTCTTTGGCAATCTGCTGCGACACCTGATCACGGCGAGCCAACAACTCCACGGCGTCGTATTGGGCCACAATCGACTTGAGCACCTCATTACCCACAGACGGCAAGATCCGGTCGGCGTAGTCGGCGCCGTACTCGGCATAGATGTGCGACAACTTCTCGGCATTTGGTCGATACAGGCAACGCAGTGACATGTTGACGTTCTGCAAGTCCTTCGTGCCCGTGCGCGAGCTGATAAGGCGATAGTTTGAACGCACGTCTAGGATCGTCGGGTACTGGAAGAATGGGATTTTAAAGTGCGTGCCTTCGCCCACAGACTTATCCAGAATACCGTCTTTACGATCAAAGATCACGGCGCGATGTCCACCGTCGACTGTATCAGATATAACATTACAAGAAAACCGTTAACAACTATGTAGCTCTTCTTGCATACGCTCTCCTGCCGCTTGTAAAATGGCTACGAAGACACAAAAGGTTACGACGTATAGAGAAAACAAGGACGCACCGTCATAGATGCACTCCTGCAGGCAGAAACCGCCGATGCCGACAGTAGCGCCGATGCTGGCCACGCGGTTAAGAAATCTCGTAGCCATATTCTCGTATTTGTTTTTGTGGCTCGGAGGGCTTTATGGATAACCTGTAAAATATGATGTGAGATGTGCAAGTATAATCTTGTAGGATTTTTCCTTCTGTCTGATCTCGCACTTATACGAGTTATTTCAGTACATATACAGATATACCACATATTTCAATCAGACCAATAGACCACCCAAACTATAGACACTATGTCCGGCTCAAACAAGGTTGCAGACATCTTGCACAAGACGGTGACGGGTGGCCTAATCCTAGCCACAGTCTTTTCGCTTGTCGATGTAACGCGAGGCTTCAGCGTGTTGGTGAAGCGTAACATCGACCGACGGGCGGAAAGTGCAGCAGCACAGAAGCAGAGCGACGCTGACCATAAGGACTCAAATTGACCAGCAGAACTTGAGGGAACGTCATTATAGTTTAATCCAGTCTTCACAGACAGCTGACCCACCTACCTTTAGTGTGGACGCCATTCTATAATTTATGCAGCTCCTTTGACTCTGAACTTTTCTTGGTCTTACAGAGTTCTGTCTTGAGCCCTATCGCTCGTTTTCAAGTTAATGGTGTGCTTGCGACGCTGAGACTGCTTCTTCATTTACAGCTGATCGCTTTGAGAAGGTTGGCACAGAGTCTTATCTAGTTCACGATGGACAACAAATATTAAATCGCTTACAAGCTTTCTACATTGCCAAGCACAGTGAAATGCCTACAATAAGCAGCCGACGATCACGCATCCAGCTACCCTAGATCGTCTACGAGTCCTCCCAGGGCGTGATGGTAAACTCATCGTAAATATTACCGTTCTCGACGAGCACAAACTGGAAGCGCATGTCGTTTGGACTCGAAGTGACGCGAATATATCCGTACTCATTCACGTGACGAAGACTGTAGTTCCCGTATTTTGAAGAAAATCCATCTGGCCCCAAAGGATATCCAGCGGATCCCACAACAAGATGGACTGTGCCCTTTCCGTTTTCCACACACTTCTTGCGATACACGGGACAGGTACGTTCGTAGGAATGCTCATGGCCGACCTAATCATATAAACGCTTAGCGCAAAGCTTATTTTTCGACGGCCCACAGCAACACATGAACGTACCAACATTACGTTGACGCGATGCTTGTAAATCAAATCTTCAACTTCTTCTTGAAAATGATAGGAAACTTCCATATCGGGCTCAATGTTCAACTGGCTCGAGTACTGAAAATAAAAACAAACATTAGCCGATAATCCGCCAGAGTATGATCCAAGATGCCGTACCATCATGCGATGCGCTGTTAGCACCACCCATGGTGTAACATTACGATCCACTTGCTCTAAATCGTTCTCAAGCCACTTGTATTGCTCAGATCCTCTGGTCCAGTTGTGCTCGGTCGACATTTGAATTACATGAATGCCCCCGTAATTGAAGCTGTACCAGTAAATCCAATTTCCTGTCTTAGGGACTATCAGATCCACACAAAATGTTAAGCATCGTATCGCACCACAAGCAAGACAAAAAGAACACATCTTACCGTGCCACCGGTGGTGCATAGGCACTCCACATTCTCCTCCAGAATCGGCACCGAAATTTCCCCACGAAGGGTTAAAACTGCCTCCATATGGCAGCATACCTCCGCTGAGGTCATGCTTCCCGCCTTTGGTGTAGCCATATTCATCTGCAGAAGCAGGTTCCACGACCGCGCAAATCAGTAGCACAATCTTGTAGTGAGCACGAGAACACATTGTACTTACGGTTTCCAATGCTCACCATGTACGGCCTACAGCAGTCGTATGTAAAAGCAAGTATACACGACGAATCAGTAAGTATTCATCACAAAATCAACGCCAACGCCAACTTCAAAACGCACACTCTGGTTGCGTACGGCTCGATCAAATGAAAGAATTGATCCCAGACGTGGCCTTGTGATCGAGCATAACTATAGATCGGTTATTAAAAATACGGGTAGAGTTAGCCGTTCTAGCAACGTTATGCAACAAGAGTGCTTGCTTTTTCGTACCTGATATCGCCAAAGTGCAGCAAAAACGAATCGTATTCGTCTTCAACCACATCCTTTAAAGCTTTAGCAGCAGTAGACTCTGAACCACCAAAAGGCGCTGCGAACGCTCCCATGTCTCCATATGCAATGAAGTTTGCATATTTATAGCTACTCAAAGGTCGTGACTTGAATCGATGCACCTTACTCAATCCGTGCTCTTCGTGGCCGTACTGATAAAAGTAGTACGTATTGGGCTTCAAATCAGTCATGATAACTGTGTGCATGTAGCCCGGATCACGGAAATATATCTGTCCAACAGTGGTCGCAGGAGCGTGACACCTTCAGCATCTACTTTAGTATCAAATGACATCACATTCTCTCCCACTCCAAACAAATATCAACACTCACATGTCATCGGCACCGTAGGTCGTGGACGTCCCCGTTGCATAAAACTTGAGATCGTCCGGCTTCATCCCATACTTAACCATCGGTGTTTTTGAGGTCCCTGAATTAAACATAATTGCCATCGCCTTCTCATCGTCCGTGAAACTCAAGTGACCATGCTTGGGTGTCTCCGCCGGCTCCTTCATTCCTGTTTCCACCTTTGCAATGGCCCTATGTTTGCCCGAAATCTCCTCGTAATTATAGTAGATCGCCGTGTAATTGCAGCGCATCATGTAGAGCGACGAGAATCTGACCGAAAGGTCGGACACGCGTACCGTCTTATTATAGAAATAGTCTCCTTCTCCCGTCGTTGGACCGCAGCTCAGCGTCACGTAATCGTGATTTGTCAAGGTCGTCGCGTTGTTTCTCTCCCATGATACGACGACGTCTCCGCCACTTTCAATTAATGGAGGATATGTCTTTAATTCGAATTCCTTGACTTCGACAAGGTCCTTGGTTGAATTCAGTCTACTAGCATTCGTGGTTGGAAGTAAGTTTTCAACGTCCTTAGTCGGAATCAGCCTATCAGCCACGTCGGTGGTGTTCTTAATTGGAACCAGCCTATTATCAACGTCGGTGGTGTTCTTGGTCGGAATCAGCCTATTAGCGATGTCGACAACGTGCATGGTCCTCTTGACTTCCCACGGCAGATCCAAGAAAGCTATTAGTACAAAGCCAACCAGACCACATAGCGCGACGGTCACGAAGGCGGTTCTACGCTTCCATAGACAGCAATAACTTCCAGACGTATCGTTTTCTGTCATCATTACCGTGTCCTTGAATGTGATGAAATGCGTGAAACAGACGGAACAAGATTGGATAAAAACATACGCGCGACTTTTGGCCAATGACTATCTATTTACCATACTGGTATTGAGGGGGTATGTAGAACAAGATTGGCCTATTTACCGTTATAGCCTTAGCCATTTCTAGCACCTAGAGATGTCTCCTATCGGTTACGATGACAGTGTAGTTGCGTCTTAAAGCTCATTCTGGACTTGAGTATCCATGATTGCGTTGCGCTGTCTATTATCATCATCTTTGTATGTCTGTCCATGGTGTGCCACTACGCTGCACTGCTGCTTAAAACGACACTCGCGGGGAGTGGCGAGTGTCGAGCAGCTCCTATTCATGCACGTGGCAGCAAATGGAGAATGCTCGATTATATAAATGGAGTAATGTAGCTCAGATCCTCTGGTCCAGTTGTGCTCAGTCTACATTTGAATTACATGAATGCCCCCGTAATTGAAGCTGTACCAGTAAATCCAATTTCCTGTCTTAGGGACTATCAGATCCACACAAAATGTTAAGCATCGTATCGCACCACAAGCAAGACAAAAAGAACACATCTTACCGTGCCACCGGTGGTGCATAGGCACTCCACATTCTCCTCCAGAATCGGCACCGAAATTTCCCCACGAAGGGTTAAAACTGCCTCCATATGGCAGCATACCTCCGCTGAGGTCATGCTTCCCGCCTTTGGTGTAGCCATATTCATCTGCAGAAGCAGGTTCCACGACCGCGCAAATCAGTAGCACAATCTTGTAGTGAGCACGAGAACACATTGTACTTACGGTTTCCAATGCTCACCATGTACGGCCTATAGTAGTCGTATGTACAAGGAGTATACACGACGAATCAGTAAGTATTCATCACAAAATCAACGCCAACTTAAACTATAAAAGACGAGGTTGCATGAGTGTGCATGTTGCGTGAAGAAGACGGTAAGGATCGAATTAAAATACTTTCATAACTTTTAGCAGATAACCTTTAGCAAGTAGCTTTTAGTAGATAATCTTCAGCAAGTAGCTTTTAGTAGATAATTTTTAGCAAGTAACTTTTAGCAAAAGTCTATTTGCCTGTTGACTGACTAAAAACATGGTGGAGATTATCCTTGACCCGAGTATCCGTGATTGGGTGGTGTTGCCTATGATCATCATCTTTGGATGTTCGGCCATGGTGCGTCACTACGTTACACTGCTACTTAAAAGCGAGAAGATGGCGAGTGTCGAGCAGCTCATGTCCATGTACGTGATATCAAAAGGAGAATCCCCCGAAATGGAATAATATAAAACTGAGCTAAATGCTGCGATCTTTCACTGACAGGAACACGGTCAAGCGCGCTCAGATTACGCGCATCAATTCCAAGTTTATTACGCCTGATGCCTTTGCCATGCGCAAGGTGAGAAACTAGAAGGCAAACGCTGCATGATTGAAACGTTTCAATGTCGTTATTGACTCGTGTATTGTGGTTCTCGTGTGTATGCAGCACTATTTCACGGCGTCGCAAAAGAATGACGGCATGAAGGGAGCTCTGCGCGAAAAGGTCAAGAGTGAAGCCATGAACCAAATGATGAACCCCAACAGTATGCTGGAGATGATGAAGGGGAACATGACATTTATGGTGTCGAACTTTGTCATGATGGGGCTCATGAGCTACTTTTTTGGTGGTTTTGTGCTGGGTACGTCAACTGTTTGTAAAGGGGTTATTGCTGTTCACACGCTAAGTCAACCTATTGTTAACGCTTCCAAACCGCAGCTAAGGTGCCTTTCTCTCTCACCCAAAAGTTTAAGATGATGCTGCAGCGTGGCATTGAACTCAAGTAAGGTGGCACAGCAATACTTGTGATCTGGATCTAGATATCGATATCTTACTTTTTGTTGCTGCTTTTGTTATTTCTGAACATTCTAGCACACTCGATGTGTCGTACGTATCGTCAGTGTCGTGGTATTTTCTCGTGAGCTTTGGCATGCGTGGTTTCCTCTCGCTCATCCTCGGCGAGAAGAGCGGTATAGTCTCGCTCATGACGATTGTCACGGCTTGAAGATGAAGGACTGATCTGTTTTACTATATTGTGTTTTGCAGCTAGCGACGATGCCAAGGCAATGCAAATGCAGATGGGCATGGGTGCTGGTCCCAATATGGGATTTGACGCACCGAAGGTGTACAAGCAGGAGCGTGTGAGTCTCCGCCTCCACACGCACGAGTGGCAGCTGGAATTTGCCGAGAAGAAGCTATTGGGTGAGACCATTCCAGAGAAACCCAAGATGTCGGTTACCTCGTCGTCCACCAGCTCAACGACCACGAATACGGAGAAGCGATCGTCCAAGTATTCCAAGATCTCTAAGAGGAAGTAGACACAGCTTGTAAGACTTCAAGTCGATATGATTGGGTAAAAGGAAACGCTACTTTTAGCGAATCATTTGACGGAGATATGTTCAGCTTGTATGATTCGTTGAAAATCGTAGTGATAATATCTGGGCATTCACGACTTCCTTCATTCCAAGCATCATGGACGTCATCCGCAAGTATCTAAAGGTGCGTTTGTCCCTTCACTTGACACTAGAAACTCAACAAATTGCCTCACTTTTTTTGTCTATAGACAGATCTTCCGCGCTATCTCAAGGGGTTGCCGCTGCCTCGCACGTTTTCGGGCTTTTTAAAGCTCAAACAAGCCGATTGGATGTATCTGGCGCCACTTCTCATCACTATCTTTATGCTGGGACTGACGCTGTTTGCTGGCAAGGGCAACTCAAAGCCTAGACGTGTGAACCGTAAGGTGCAGATGGAGAAGGAGAAGGTGGTGGACTTTGTGTCGATACCGGACGTGGAAGACGTCATCAAGGAGAAAGGCAAGTGTGCGGTCTGTCGCTGCTGGAAGTCCAACAAGTTCCCGTACTGTGATGGCTCTCACATGAAGCACAACAAGGAAACGGGTGACAATGTTGGACCACTCGTTTTTACGGCCAAGAAGGCCTAAGCTGGACGAATCAGTTTGCTCGGCCTGTACTGCTGCTTGAATGTAGGACTGGTAGAAGCAAACATGATCAATTGGCATTGATTTCGAGGTGAGGGAAAAGAGTAGTTTTGCTCGTGTTGAGATGGTTGCTACAGCACATTTTCTACCATTAGTACTACAAAGTACGGACAAAAAACTAGGAAGTTGAGGTTGTCTTTACGCAGAATCAAAAAAGCGTTTTGGAACATTCACTAAATTGTGTGTTGGCACTTGCTATCCAGCCCAGTCTTGCTTCGATGCACGTGATATCGAAAATACCCTCTCGATAGGTCAATTGAAGTAGAGAGAGCTCATGAATAGTGGCTCGCAAATTGTATTTATGTTGTCCACCAACCACCAGATGGCCTTGCTGGGATCGATTGAGCCACATACGACATTGAAAACTGCAAGAGCTCAGTACGTTGTTTACAAAAGACTCAGTTGCTCATATGTGCGCGACTAGCGCGCCATCCAGTTGTAATGAATCACATGCTCCATGCTTTTATTAGTCGCGAGTGTGGCAAGCAATTCCTCTTTTGCTGCTATGCCTTTCAGCAGATCGTCGGTAGTAACAGTATCTTACACTTGTCGCAGCACCAAGACGACTCGCTTCTAGATGATTCACAACGTAATGGATTCTTCATTGACACTTGATTCGCAGCGATCCTCATGAGCCACAAATGAATTGTTGAATGTTCTGTAACTTGTGCTACCTGCTGTATTCCTCTTCCGAATGCGACGAAGGCCTCCAACAAGCCGGCATGCCGGTTCTCTTACCTTGGGCGGAAAGTATCCCATCATAAGACCAAGGTTGAAAGGGGAAGGCCTTCTCTCCCAACGCAACGTGCGAACGGAGGGGCATAAACTTGTTGATGCCTTTTTGATGCTTTATAGACGTGCTCCACACCTCGAGACTTTGTGGCTATTACTCCCCGTCAGGTTTGCATGCCGTATTGAAGAGAATGCCTCCTTATCGCCGGCTCGTACGTCGAGCCCGAATTCCAGTCCCACGTAGCAAACTCCTCTCATAAGTCACGCTGGCCCGTCTGGAAAAGCCGGTTTAGTTCCCTGCCTCACTTTCAAAGCGCTACCTGCCCTGTGCTCGGGATTGATCAAATGGTCCCACGTGCCCTTTTGAAGTGTCCTCCGTGAAGCCCATCGGATTGAGCATAGGAGAATGACGTAGTCATGGTAGAAGATCAGGGAATATCCCCTCACAGAGATATCTTAAACAATCATTAGGATTTAGTAGACAGTCTGATCATCATCACGTTTCAAAGTCCCGTTTGTAGACTGCAGTGTAGCGTAGAATCGAGTCGCACGTGCGTGGCAAAGCTGGGGTTGAGCATCACGTTGAGACCACGAACAAAGCTCCAGTCGACGTCTTCTTCCGTGCACAGCCTGAACCGAACAAACGTGGACGTTCCAGCAGAAAAGAGCGCATCCACACGAAAGCGTCGGCGTCGACAGCCACACAAGCTTCATCCACTCTTACATTTGTCCGCTTGCCACCCAACGTCTCCATTGTTGTCGTAATCAAGCAATATTGGATCCCATCAAGTGGACACTTTTGACGGCAGCGGATCGCATGGAGACTCAGCAGCGTAAGCGTGTGGCCATCAGTTCAACCTTCTTCCCTGTTGACGAGAGTCTGTTGCCTCAATTGAACCTCACACCTGCACAGCACGAGGAGCTTCATGGATATGCAGTGCAAGCAGCTCTAGATGCAATTCGTGACGGACCGACGTGGGGACGTTCCAACATCGAGCGCGCCGTATCGAGCGGCTGGAAAGTGCTCTCCGCTCGACCGACAGCGTGCTTTATGGCCAAGAAACAAAATAAAGAGAGGAAGGGCAGGAAGCAAGTAGTAGCTAATGCACAACAACAAGAGGGTGGACAGCAACAGCAGGAAGACGATAAACGGGTTGCGCCACCAACTCCACACGTCACGATCCCAGGTGTCACGAGTCTTGGCAGCTTCCACAGCACTAATAACGTCATCCGGAACCCAATGCCTTCTCAACCGTTTGCATCAGTGCCGTTTGAAGCTGCTAGCGGACAGCATTTCATGGCTCACGCCGTTCTTCCCAACTCACTGGAGGACGTCATGAACATGCTGTACTGTGAACACACACACGAAATGCGAGCAACGATGAGGAAAGTATACGGTGAAGCAGTACTGGATTGTTGTGTCTTGCAGACTCTTGAGGGTGCTACACTCGAGGATCCGTTCTGGTACCTTGGACTCAAGTGGTTGGCAGTGCGCTCCCCGGTGCAAGCCTTCATGGCAAGTCGCGAGTTTGTCTTCCTCGAACATCTAGGCACACACGTAGATCCGGAAACAGGACGTCGGATGCTGTATCGAGTGACTCAGTCGGTACATATCAGGGGATACGGCGGCCAAGACTCGTACTTTGGTCTTACGCGGGGACACGTTGAAGCTGCTTTCGTGTACTGGATGGACGATGAAAATGAAGTAATAAACCCCTTGCTGCACGTATGTGCTAAGGGTCGAATTCACGTGAAGGGTAGCATGCCAGACATTCTCGTGTACAGATATCTCAAGGCATTCTGGCGTTCGGAGCGCTCCATTTTCCCTGCTTGCATGTCGTTCGGATCATCGCTGGGTATCGCTATTAGTAGTGACAGCGCAGATCAAGCGCTTGCGAGGGCATCGAAAAAGAAGAAGAAGAAGAAAAAGTCAAGACGACGCAAAATACCAAGTGGTCCACCACTTGAGATGACACAAGAGTGGGTAGCTGATGAACTCCGTCCACACTGCTCGGTGTGCAACAAGAAGTTTCGTCTCGTTCGGCGCTTTAAGCACCATTGTCGTGTCTGTGGTGAAATCATGTGCCGCGAGTGCATGTTCCACCACCGAGTTAATGTCCGCGCTGCTCAAAGCTTTCGCGGCTTGAGAGGGACTGTAAAAACACCCGTGGACCTAATCGCAGATGCGAAAGCAGCTGAGCATGAAGACGCGCCAATCAACTTTGAAGAGACTATGACGTGTAGCTTCGACAAGCAGGTGGGGGAGGAGGACAGCAAAGACGGAAGGTTTGACGCGAGTCTTAATCTGATGAATGCAAGGAAGTTAGTCGACGGATCCGCGGAGACGGCCGTACTTGGGGGTGGTGCTGTGGTATACGTGATGATAGCAAAGGTCTGTCTCCGCTGTCTACAGAGTGTCCCACTTGTTAACCGATCCAAGAATAAATCTACCAAGCGACGAAGACACAGCGATATGGAACCCTCCATTGCTGACGGCAATGGAATACTTGACTTGAATGAGTATTCTCATCTGCGATCGCAAACCTGGACACCGGACGACATGGAAATAGAGGAGCTTGACGGACTTGATGACGACGAAGCGCAAATGTTTGGAGGTGAACTAGACCTTCCGATGTTGGTGGTGGATGATACGGATGCCGAAAGCGTCGATGGTCTTGCGGAAATGAAGAGAAGACCAGGCTCGAATGCGTTTGACACAAGACCTGGGTCGTCGATGTTTGCGCGGCCTGGTTCGTACGCTCAGGAGTGGAATGGACACGAGGATGGTGGATTAGATAGTCATGCTAATCATGAGCGTGTGATGATCCTCTCGCCTCACGCACTGTCAACTTCCTCATCTCTTACGTCTTTACAGATGTATGAGCTCGCGAAAAAAGATGAAAACAGCAACGACAGTGGTGGTCTCTTGGAACGCAACTCGAGCCAACACAGATCCGACGTCCAGAGTAGCATTGACAGTGATGACAACGACTCGATTCAGTTTTACCCCACGCAGACCAACCGAGTACTGGACGTTGAGGAACCAAAACCAGTGCTTAATAGCTTCTGTGAGCTGAATGATGAAGAAAAAAACGAACTCGCTGTTAGCGCGGGAGTAGCTAGGGCTGCCGTCAGGGCTACCGAGAAAGTGTTGCGCCGAATGCGTGACTTACAAGACGATGCCTTGTATCAAAACCGACGAATCCCATCGCCATCTGCATCGACAACTTCGCTGTGTAGTGAAGATGAAGAAGACGAGTGCACCGAAATTGATAAACCGATGCGAGACCTTCGTCAAGCGCTCGCACAAGTTGAGAGCTCGCTAGCAGACCAAGCTCGTATCCTGTGCACCATTGAACAGGAACGCAAGAAGGAAGCAGCAACCTCTTCTATTTTTGCAGCAGCAGCTCCATCAAAAGCGTAAGCTGATGGGCGTAAATCGATCAGGGCCAGATGAAGGTTAGATAAATAAGACGTTAACATTTTATTGCTAGAATGCGTCATGTTTTTCGACATCTCGGGAATCGATGCGTTAGATGCGTGCCAGTAATTTTTAACATTTGCACTGCAATGTCATGCTCTATATATGCTACATTGATTCCGTCTAAGAAGAGTGCAAGGAAAGCGGGGTGGTCAATGCGTCGGCTCTGGGCGTCGGCGCAGTTTCGGTCGATCCAGGGTAAAGCAGGGAAGACCGTGCCTCTGACGAAATTTCTCCGGCAGTCGTAGCTACGGTCGTCTTCGCAGCGGTGTCATCTTCTGGAGAACGGAACATCTTGCTACGCTGCTCCGTAATTGATCGGATCAATGCCTCTTGCTGTGCGATCGATCGTTCTACCTGTTCCAATTGGTCCGGAATCGACAATGATCGAAGTTTCGAGCTGCTCTCCGACTGGCGTGCTGCCGTAGATGGCCGACGAGGTATCGATGGAGGAATTGCATCGCTTTTGTTGGTAGAGCTCAGCACCCGGCTACACAAGCTTGACCTGACAGCACTATGACCACCCTCTTCGCGCTTTGGCGTCGGCAGCAGAAAATCGTCGAAATTAAACGTGCTGTCATCTCGGTTAAACAGATGACTTGGTCTAGCGGGTGGAGACTCTCCTCCGTTGCTCAGATCGTCTTCGTCGTACAGAAGAATACTACGCCGCAAATTTTTCTTCCTCTCGCGCGCCATGTGCTTTTGCCGCATGTGTTCAACACGACCTGAGTATTCCTCATCCGTTTCTTCGATATCGTCCTCATCGTTGCGACCTCCACCAGCATTTCTATTGAGCTCATCATCAGCGGCGTAGCGACCACCCGGGAAGAAGCCACGCATCGGTCCAGGTCGAAGACCAACGTTATCGGCCAGAGAACCCTGCAAAACCAGAGGAAATTGCTTGATCATAGTGGGCGCAGCGTAGAAATTTGTAGCTCCCCTCATCGTACCCTTGCGCTCTTGACGAATGCTAAACATGCACTTCTTGCACAATTTCACATTGTTCACGGCTGGATATCCGTTCGAACGAGTCTCCTCCAGAATCTTCTTCGCTGGTTGCTTCAGTAACATGCTCATTGGACGACCTTCAAGCTGGTCCACATGCCGATGCGAACGGTGAGGGTGGAAACCGTCTTCAACATTATCGTCGCTCCCATCTTGTACAGCTGAAGAAGGCGGTGCAACAAGTGGTAATGTAATCATGCAGCGGCCACACATGACTTCACCGCACATACGACAGTGATGGCGGTGGCGTCGGATGATACCAAAACTTTTAAAGCACACGAAGCACACTTTGCGCTGGTGATCTGGTATCCAGCTTGGTTGAGGACTGATGGACATTCGCCCCATTTCACGAGCTGGTGTCATTAATTGCGGCATCGCAGAGGGACCATGTGCCGTAACCTCGGACCCGCTTATCGTGCTCTGACTCTTGACGAAACTCTGCGCCGACTGAGAATGACTGAGCGCTGCTGGCGAATGCGGAAAGACCATGCCGTGCTTCATGATGTACTTAATGTCTGCGCAGTACTCAATCCGCACGAACGTGGGCGCAAACTGCGAAAGGAACGCACTCCCCAGCCAGGAACTAGCTCGACCTCCCGGATCCAGAGAACCTTCAGCAAACACCTTGACAGCGTTGGTCTCTTCGTCACAAACGTACATCGATATAATCGATAGGTGGCCGCGAACGAAGCGCAATTTTGACGGGTCAACGCTGTCACCAAGTCTATCGTAACTTACAGTTTGAGGCAGTGGAGGCAGAATATCGCCTCCAACTGACTGCATCACTTTGACCAGCACTTTGTCTCCCTCTTCGGTAATCACTGTCTTGGCATATTCGTAGTACGCGTGATCTCTAGGGGAGAAAAATCTTGCCGGTCCACTGGGGGAGGCAAACGCCATCCATTTGATGCCAAAAAAGCGAAATGGGTCGTCCTCTGTCTGCGTCTCCAGCACCTGCAGCACTGCGGCGTCCAAAAAGTAGTCGCGAAACAAGTACGCGCTGATGGAGCGTTCATCCAGCGTTGTATCGCTATACTTGCCATACTCGACGTCCTGCAGTGTAAGGCCAGGAATGCGTCCTGTTGCGACAAACTGATTCGCAGTAGCATCACCACGGTGCGGATCTTTTCGTTTGTACACGGCAAGATGCGGCTTGGCGCTATGAAGTTTCCACAGCTTGGGGTCGTCAAAGATCTGCTTGTTGCCGTCCCACGCCGCCTTGGACTTGAGCAAACCGGCTGCGATAAGTTCTTCAGCCTGCTCTCGCATCTTAGCCTGCTGTTCATCCGTGATCTCAACGCGCGAAATTACCTCGTCCATTCGCGGTAATTTGTTGACCTGCTTGTGCTTCGATAGACCGGGCAGCTTCAGCTTATGACGGATAACTGATCGGCGATGCGGTGACGCATGGCCGGAATTCGACGACGCCGCCGTGAATTTAGACGGACTCTTTACTTGTGACCTGGAAAACGGTACGTCACACAGACTCGAGTGTTCACTCTCTGCCAACACTGGCTCAGATGCACGATAGTCCAAGACAATTCGGCTGCTTGTGCGGTCCATGGCGTTCCTGTAGTTTAATGTGTCAATGTGTACCCACTTGTCTTCTTCTTATTGCTCAATGTCCTGCGACACTGCAATCCCGTTACAGAAGAGAAACTATACGGACAAGTACGTAACGGCTTGTGTTGCTTCGAATGAGGAGAAATTTTTATTGTTTTTTTTTCTCGTGACGTGGTGCTGGTTTGTCCGTATTTAAAATAGAGGAGACTTTTTACTGTGTATTAACTGCGTCGATTGTGAAGTGCGATGACGCCAAAGAGGAATTGAAAAGGGGGAGTAGACAGACTTTTTGGATCGAGTGTGCTCGACGTGGCGACGCTTTGGACGAACGACAAAACGTCCTGTACCACTCTCGTAGGTTCTGGCTCGTCGATGCAGTCAAGTCGCCCATTGCAAGTATTCGGTTCAAAGTACAGTACTTGGTTGTAAGTAACAACTATCACGAATACATACAGCCGTTAAAATGTTACGAAAACACAAAGGTCTACTACGACAACCTCTTAGTTCTTGGGAAGGCATTTCAAGAACAAGAAATTAGCTGCAGATTTTGGCTACGTAGTCTGTGCTTATAGCTTTGACGTAAAATGTTTGAATCCTATTATGATTTACCTACGTAATAACATGGACGGTAATTATAGTTGACGATGAATAAGATGATCGTTGATACACACTTCATTGCTACTCATGTTGATAATAATACGTAGTGTCTGGTGCAGGAAGACAAGACCTGGCCGACTATCCAATAGTCAGCGAAATGTTGATATTAACGTTTAAACGTTACAAACCTGCGATTTTTCAATCCGTCGTACTTAATATACCACATCATAACTACACAAAAAATACGAATCTTCTCGTCTTCCGAGCGATTTGTGACAAGCATTCGATCATGTTGTCAGGAGAACACGATGGCGCCGTAATGGAAACAGCAGCGGATGCGTCCTTGTGCAAGTTATCTGCCAGTCATCTTGGCTATTATAACGATCCATTTGTGCAATTTTTTGTCAAGATTCCGTCACGTCGCATGCCGATTATCAATCGCGGTTATTACGCTCGAGTCACTGCTGTCGAGTCACTTGTGACCAAATTTATAAGCGCTGGTGACTCGAAACTAAAAAAACAAGTCGTGATTTTAGGTGCAGGACTCGACACGATGTTTTTTCGTTTAAAAAGTAGTAAAATGCTTGGTAATTGCGAGTATTTCGAGCTGGATTTCCCGGACGTAACCATGCAGAAAGTGAGTGCAATTAAACGACGTAAACCACTTAATGAACTGCTAGGGCTCGCAACAACCAAGGAATTTATGGCTGCAGTGGCATCGGAGTACACAGAGCTGAATACACCGGGGTATCATTTACTGCCTTGTGATTTAAGGGACTTGGATGCTACAAGAACCAAATTAGAAGCAGCAGGTATTGATCGCAATGTGCCAACGCTGTTTGTGTCAGAGTGTGTGCTGATCTACATGGATGCCAAATTCTCCACGCAGCTAGTGACGTGGGCGGTGTCATACTTTGCAGACGTGAGCTTTGTACTGTACGAACAGATTTTGCCTGACGATGCGTTTGGAACAGTAATGATGGCGAATATCAAGGCGCGTGGATGTGACTTGTTGAGTATTTACGACTTTCCGACTGTAGAAGCGCAAATTGCACGATTTACAGAACATAACTACGAGGTAGCGCAGTGCTGGGATATGAACAAGATTTACTACCACTACCTGGATCCGTCTGAACGCACCAAGTACGTGAGAATCGTAAGTACAGCTCGTGCAGAAGATGACAATGCTAATGTTTTTGTTTCTGTACAGGCGCGAAAGACTTGAGATCTTCGATGAGCTGGAAGAGTTTCACTTATTGCAAGCGCACTATTGTATTGTTGTCGCCAATAAGCAAGCCTCAACACCAGCAGCGCTCGCATTGGCGTTAAGTGAAGCCCACGAATGATGCTGACTATTCTTTGACTGCAGCATACGTATGAAGTACCAAATAGTATCAGAGGTACATCCCGGTCTGCACTTTTAGCAACCAAAAATAAACAACGGTTGAAAGCAGATAGAACTACAATGCTGCTGCTAGCCGGCCAACTAACTACCTACCTACAATGTCCTGTTCGCAAACAACTCAACGCATACGCACGATTGAAATACGGTTGCCTTTCCCCGCATGCTAATGTCGAGCCCGGCTTGTAAGCGTTAGCGCTACGTTCCACCGCCCCTTGACATTTTGTCCCCCAAATCTTCCGGTCCCGCGCTATATATTCCTCTTCACTCAGTGTTCGCAACACTGAAGTGTCCACTTTCCTTCGCCAAAAATTTACCACGGAATCGAAATTCCGGACTTAACGACGTACTAATTGGCAGCGCACTCGTCCACAATGCGCGCGAATTTGTGAATGTGGTTAATAAAGAACTCACCCGTACGCTGGTTACTCGTTTCTTCGTCAATAAGGACGAGATCGTTGTTCAAGAAGACGTGCACATCCAGCTTGAGACGCGAGCCGCTGACTTTCAGGGCCATAAGTTCGGCGCGCGCGAGCTCAACGTCGATACGACGGAATGCTGCCAGCTTTTCCAAGTCAATGGATCGGTAGAGTTTAATGTACGACCGCACAGCTGGAATGTGCTGCTGACGGGCTACCATATCGTTGAAGGCTTTCTGCTGCCGCTGCGAAGCCTCGGTACTACGGTTGATGGCGGCTTTGCTCTCCACCGCTACAGCGGGTACGATAAACTTGGGGCAAGAGAAGCTGAACAGTTCACCGAGAGCGGAGGTGTCACCTGTCTGCAGTTTGCCCTGCTTGTCACCGTACTTCTCACGGATAAGCGCGTGGATCTGATCGTTCACACGCTGTCCCGGGCACAGAAATAGTGCAATGGCAAGCAGAGCCATGGCCCTCTCCGTAAGCTTATGGAGCTGCTCGTAGTCGGCAAAACGTGAGTAATAGTTGCGATTACGGTTCACCTGCAGGATAATGGTCGAAAACGAGTGAATTGCCGCAACAAAGTCCTCGAGCATGAGCTGGGCAAAACCCATATGGTAAAACACCGAGACGTGGCATCCAGGAGACTTTTCATGGATCTTTGCCGTGGTTTTGGCCTCGCCACGTGAGCTCTTATTGAAAAGATCAATGGGTTCCAGCAGCTTTAGTGACGTGTAATAGTCTCCAAACAGTACGTGGGCACGGGCCAGTGTAATGAGGCTAAAGTATCCAAGCTCCGTGACTACGTCAGACGAAGTCTGTACACCTTCTCCCTCCTTTAAAATCTCCACAATCTTTGAATGACGCACCAGGGCGTGTAGATAGCTGAGCACTTTACTCGTGTCCCAGATCAAGAGGTTTTCCTGGTACGAAGCGATCTCTGCCTCGCTTTTTGTAGCGACCTTGGCACGAAATTGGCTGTATGACTGATACTGGTATACAAACTCGCCTACAATATCAAAGACCCATTGCGATGGCAATGCTTTAAGGTTCAATGATCCATCCAACACCCCATCAAAGATGGCTACATATGTCTCCCAAGACGCCACTTTCATATCCATGCCTGGCTGCATCCGTGAAAACAGATGGCGAAAGTAAATTTGTTTATATAACAACAGAAAGGTCGGATTATTGTCCACAAGAGACTTTACAGCACTTGGTTCAGGCCACGACGTTTGTTTAAAGTAATTGTTTGTCAAGTTATGGAACTCACGATCGTACAGACGCGCCATGTCGAGCACGTTGCCCGACATTAAATGCTTGTACATGTGTGAGAACCAGCTTTTAACTGTCTCTGGTAGTAAGAAGTCCGCGGGCTTTTCATCACGACGATCAGCCATAATTTCCTACAGTCTTTTTAACTCCTCGACTTTTTCGTTGGGCTTTCGATTATTATGCGAGGTCCAAAAATGACTGGTTTTCACTGGAAGGGGGATACATTTTACGTGAGCCACATGATATAATCAGGAGTGATGGTCGCCATGTCATTACGGTTTAAACTACGGTTATAACGCATGATGGAAAAAAGGCTAACCCGCCACCACGGAAAAACTAACTCGCACCCAATCACTCCTTTGATCTTTGTTTTAGCTATATGAGGCACTTCACACGCCGACAGACACGCTAGTCGCTACAGGCCTGACACGCCGCCCCAGCCAGCCTTTCACCAGAAATTCCCCGTTGACTGAAGAAGTATCCTCCAGGTCTTTAGAACGGATAGACTTCGTAGACGTTTGATTAGTTCCTTAAAACAAGTTGACTAAAATTCGTAACCTTTTATTAGTTCTATAAATTAAGAATCTTTTAGCCTATAAGTCTTCCTCTGACTTGAAAGCTGTGTAGCTCCGCTATACTTTGTAGCAATAGTAATCCCATCTGAACTTGAGTCTGTTAGAAGTTAAACAAATGGAACAACAATAGCAAACACAATTTAAATGCAAAAAAGAGATTGATATTTGTTTCGTTATATCCTAGCTAGCTTGTAACAGGGCATCTAGTTACACGTAAACATAAAGTAATATACTTAATGTTTGGTCTAAAAGTATCCATGATTACTTTTGACCTGTCACTTGGGTGCGATACACCAACGTGATCCACCCTTGTGAATGTGATATCCATTTATGGATTCACATGGAAGGGATGACGCTAATTGAAGCTAGGCATCGCGACGTCTCAGAAGGACGTCAGTTGCGATCTTAAATCTAGATTTAAGTTCATGCGATAGGATACGCTTCTAAAGAGTCGCGTATCCGATCTATATATATAGCCAATCAGTAGTTAAGTTTATATTTAATTATATTTCATTAACTATAGCTCAGTCTTAAATTTTCTTAATCATACGCACCACACATGTAACGGGGTGAGCTCGTTACATAATATTGACTCTTATATGAAGTGTCAATAAAAATATTATTATAACTAATAATATTTTGACAATATTACCTTTTCTTATAATATTGTTCCTAGATCTCCTATGAAGTTGGAGATGCCCTCTCATTGGTTGATATGGGCCATCATATCAACCAACGCGCTGACCAATGACCGATGGACGCGCGCAATGAGTGGAGGGCAAGTTGTCAACATACATAGTTGTAGTTTAATATAGTTAACATAGGTTATAACAGATTAGTTTTATTAAGATAGTTAACTATATTAAATACAGTTTTTCTTTTCTCTCTACTTCTAAGCGTTTGTTTAGAAGTTAAAGCTTCCTCTGCCTCTTGTGTAAGAGAGGTAATTGAGGCACCTGCTTTCACTGTAATCAGTGAAAGTAGACTATACTGTAATCAGTATAGTCGGAGGGTGCCCCATTACACCTGGTAGCACTTCGTGGTCCGTTCAGCGACCACCGCACCACCCGCTATGGAATCAGCGGGTGATGAACGTCATCACGCAACGCGTGATGACTTCCGCCATTTGAGTGACCTCGAATGGAATGCGGTTCAGCGTATGGCTGAACACATCGGCAACCCCCTCTGCCTCTAATGCCATGTTGCTCCTTCTCTTAGTGAAGACGAATAACATGCAACCATCGCCAAGTTCATACAATATAATATTGACGAAGCCGTAATGAAACTCATTTTTGCTACAGGAGCAAGGTTCTCAACAGGTAGACTTGTTGAAAGAGCAAGGTGCTCAACAAGCTGACTTGTTGATGCAGCAGGGTGCTCAACAGTCTGAACTGTAAAAACAACAGCAGGCTAGTGCTGTTGCTACCGGGGTGACGTGTATATGTCGACCCGAGTCCTTGAAGATTGATGTCTCCAAGTACAAGGCAGTCGAAAGCGACTCCTTGTTGAGATGGTTCGTCGAGCTCGACGATGCCATTGAGGCTCGTCGCATCGATGACGATGCGATGAAGGTCAAGTTCGCCATGTCGAACTTGGCAGGACGTGCCAAAGCTTGGGCCTTAGGGCTCAAACTGCACGACCCATACGTTTTCCCAACGTATGACGTCTTCAAGGCGCGGCTCAAACACACTTTTGAACCGCCTCGCGCCGAATTCAGGGCTCGGCTGAGCTCCTGGATTTGAAACAGGGTAAGCGTGATATACACGCTTACGCCCAACACGTACGATACCTCGTTAGCTGTATCGTACTGAACCCAATCGATGAACACACGCAGGTTACTGTGTTCATCAAGGGTCTGACAGATGGTCCTGTCAAGACCCACCTGTTCCGCTTGGAACTAGAACCGCTGGATCAAGCGATCTCTGCAGCGGAACAGGAGGAATTTAGCCTGCAACAGGCTCACGTCCACTCGGGGTCCTATCGTCCACCGAGGCGACAGGAGGGCGGAGGTCCAGAACCAATGGACCTCTCCTATGTAGAGAGCGAGCAACCTCGCTCTCCAGGGTACAAGCGATTGCAAAAGTGCAATCGCTGTCAGAAGTTGGTCGACTACGCTTATGAGTGTAGCGCCCCACGCCCAGTGTCTCGTAACACTGGGAGTGACGATCGACCGTCTGCCAAGAAGGGCCAGAGACGTGGGTCCCACGTTGCTGCGAAATCGCAACAACGTGGTGGACCATCAAAAAACGGTCGGGGTCAGTAGGGGCGGAGCGCCCTACTGATCCAGCAACGTCAAGAGAGTTCGCGGGACTCTTGACGAAGGTTGCTCCCAACACACAGTCACTGTGTGTTGCCGCTCCCAGTGATGAGGTATCCCTCATCACATTGAAGATCGAAGTGACAAAGAACATGTCACTTCGCGCCCTAGTTGATTGTGGGGCTTCGAACAACTTTGTTCGACGCCAATCGCTAGATGATCGTAGGCTCAAATATGTTGAGCGCGAGACCCCTCCAACGAGGATGACGGTGCGCCTTGCAACGGGCGCATCCGTAACAGTAAAGAAACGTGTAGTGGGAATTCACTACACGCTTGAAGGCAAAAAGTACGATGATGATTTCATCGTACTTGATCTGGATGACAAATTTAATGTCATCCTAGGATTACCTGGCTCAGAAGGTACGAGCCATGGGTCAGCTGGTAGCATCGAACCGTGAAGATGCCTGCCGCTTGTTCCTCAGATGGCCATCTGATGAACGTCTTGGAGCGTTCACAAGCTTGTGAATGTACTACGAGTGAGTGTGATGGCCTCATTTGTGATTCGGTCGTTAGTGCGACTGCACAAGAACTCAGTGTGACAGACAGCCACACTGTGGAGAAAGGGGCCGGTGGCTGTGAACAAGCACAGGTAGCGCCGAAGGTCCACCTCTCGAATAAGTCGAGTGGACCGGGACATGAATGCTCGCCTAGAGGGCAGCATTCACCGAAGAGTAAACCGGTTGCCCAGAAGCGGCAACACGGTAATCCTAGATCAACTGGAAAGTTGATCGTAGAGGATCTCGCTGAGGTTGCGCCACCACAGCTAAAGGAAGTCGATGGAACAAGTTCCATCGAGCCTGCGGGAATAAGTCCCCAGGAAGTAACCGAGACGTTGAACGTCTTGGTTAATGACGGATCAAACGTAGGCGCTTATACGCTTGATCTGATCGCGCCTCCGAAGTTAACTTCGGAGATAACTCAGTTGCCTACGCTAGAACCTAAAAGGTTCTTGCGTGATCTGCGTAGTGGCAAAGTCAAGCAGATTTGTGTGCTCGTCGCAGAAGACGAGTACATGACTGACATTCGGTCAGCAACAGTTTTTGCCGAGAACGAACGGGTTCTCAGCAGCTCATCAATGGACGAGAGTGTCCTTGATGAGAAGACTCGAATTGAGCGATATACATCGCAATCCTGGGAGTCGCTGAAGTCAAATCCTTTGTACAAGGATTTGGTCGAATTCAAGGATGTATTCCCTGAATCCGTTCCGTGCTAGTTGCCTAAGGATTAAGGTAATCGACACGATATCGACCTTGTTTTTGGCACAAAAAATTGTGTCATGAAGAAGTGGCCACTGCCGCGGGAAAAGGTCGAGGCGATCGACAAGTTCTTTGCCGATCGACTAGCAGCGGGCCATGTGAGGGAGTCAACTTCACCTCACAGCTCTCCGATCTTCTGTGTGCGCAAGGCCACAGGAGGGTGGCGGATTGTACACGCGTTCAACAAGTTGAACGCTGCAACGATACCGGCGCAAACGCCGATACCGAGAAAGGACGTAATCATAGATGGTATGTCTAAGAGTACCATCTTTTCGTCCATGGATCTGATGGATGGTTTCTATCAGATCCTAATGCGTGAACGGGACATCCCGTACACAGCAGTGAGCACTCCCAGTGGTATGCTCTGGGAATGGTTGGTGATGCCGCAAGGGCTTAGTAATGCACCAGCCACATTCAATAGATGTGTTTCACATCTATTGAGACCGGTGCGCGAATTCGCACCGAGTTACTTCGATGATGTGTTCGTCCATAGTCGGGCTATGTACGGGAAAACAGACGTGGAAGTCCATAGACTTCACGTTCGTAAGGTTCTTACACTTATGCGCGAGCATAAGTTGTACGCCAACCTCAAGAAGTGTATATTCGCAGCTAGCGAAATACCACTTCTTGGGTGCATCGTCGGAAAGAACGGCGTACGCCCTGATCCAGAGAAGGTCAAGGCGATCACCGACTGGCCAGTGCCAGTCGATGTCAAGGGACTAAGGAAGTTCCTTGGGCTAGCGGCGTACTTGCACAAGTACTCGCGCAATTACGCCGAAATGACAGTACATCTTTCTTGTTTACTCAAGAAAATTGTAAAGTGGAATTGGAACGCTGACTGTCAGCGTTCCTTTAAACGTATCAAGCAAAGCTTGATGCAATCGCCAATATTGGCGATTGCAGACCAAGACAAACCATTTCATGTGGTCTGTGATGCCAGTGCTTTTGCAATCGGCTGTGCACTGATGCAATATGATAAAGACGGCGCAGAGCGTGTCGTCTGTTACCAATCGCGTCAGCTGCAACCGGCCGAGCGCAATTACCCGGTGCATGACAAGGAACTCCTTGCCATGAAGTTTGCACTGGCTGAGGTTTCGTGTCTATCTCTTAGGAGATAGACCGTTCATTGTATATACAGACCATGCGTCACTACGCACGGCTGTAAATAGTCCACACCTCTCGCAACGAATGGCGAGATGGTTGTCGTTCTTCGCGGAGTACAGCTTCTCCGTGGAGTATAAATCGGGACGACTTAACGTCGTCGCCGATGCTCTTTCACGTCGGCCTGACCTAGAGCCTACTGTGCAATCCGACAGTGATGTGAACACCACTGTCGCCACGCTGAGTACCAGCGTCTTGTCGTCGAGCTTACTCGACGACATTAGAATGGCATGCGCACAAGATAATGATCTTGTACGCCTGATGGAGTACCTCAAGGACCCATTCCCGCAAGCTAAGAAGCGCTTGCCTGCCATGTATCGATCTTCTCTCGATCGATACACCCAGCGGAACGGCTTACTGTACTACACAGCCGTCAACAACGACACGAGGCGTGTCGTTGTACCGCCACAACATGATCTCAGGTTACGGATCATGTTTGAATGTCACGATGCACCAATAAGTGGGCATCGCGGCCGTGAGAAGACTTACCTCACGGTCAGTCGCGACTTTTACTGGCCACGCCAGTAAGTTTGTGCGCAAGTACGTGCGTGCTTGCGAGGTGTGTCAACGAGTGAAGCCTAGTCCTTCACTCCGTGCACCATTGCAGCCTCTACCTGTTCCGGCAGAGTGCTGGGAGTCCGTATCAATGGACTTCGTCTTTGGGTTTCCTAAAGACGCTCACGGGAATAATGGTATTCTCGTGTTTGTCGACAGGTTCAGCAAGATGGTACATCTTGTTGCTGTACCTGAGTCGATCACAGCAGAGGGCTGTGCTCGGGTGTTTATCGATACAATCTATCGATTGCACGGTTTACCCCGTGAACTTGTGTCCGATAGGGACCCCCGGTTCACGGCTGAGTTTTGGCGTTCCGTGTTCCAAACACTTGGAACACGGCTCACAATGTCTACTTCTGACCATCCAGAAACTGATGGTCAGACTGAACGCGCCAATCGCGTCCTCGAAGAGATTCTTCGAGGGTACGTCCACTCGTTTACGAGTTGGAGTGAGCTCTTGTCGATGGTCGAATTCGCCATCAACAACTCCGTGAATGATTCCACGACGCATACACCGCTCTACGTAAATGGCCTTCGCCATCCACGTGTCCCCACCTTAGTAGAGGGTGACTCTAATTTAAGGGGGGAGGGACTCGCTTGAGCGAGAACCAATCTGGCTCTTGCTCGTCACGCGACGACGTTATAGTAGACGCAAAAGTAACCAAAGTCGTGCCATTCAACTTCGGTGAAGAGGAAGAAAGTAAGAGCGATGACGCTCTTACTGATAACGATGCTGAAGATATCAGCATCGTTCGAGGTATCACAAGCGAGAGCAGTAATGTTCTCACTGAATTAGTAACCGATATCTCTGCAGTGCATTCACAATGCACTGCAACGAAGTCAGCTGAGGATTACCTGCTGACTCGTGAAGCGGTAGTCCGTTTCGTGCAAGACTCCATCGCAGAAGCGGTGGATAAGCAACAGCGAAACGCAGACAATAATGGAAGGGCAAATGCTCATACATTTATTGAAGGTGATTTAGTTTTACTGTCAACAGTAAACCTACCTAAACATGTAGTGACTAACGTGGGCAGCAATAAATTGTTGCCCAAGTACATCTGCCCGTTTCGTGTATTGCGCTGCCTAGGCAACGCATACACGATCGAGTTGCCACGCAGGATGCGTACGCATCCTACGTTTTACGTGGGACGTCTTCGTCCGTACGTTCAGTACGCGGCTTCTTCGAACGACGAAGATAGCCATTACTCTCAAGAATCCCCTTCAGATTCTTGTTGTCACGAACCAGATTCGATATCTGGTCGTGTAGAGATGAGATCTTCCCATGATATTGGACGATCTCCTGACGAGCTGTCGCCAGCTCGTTACTCAGAGAATGAACTCGCCGTTCATTCTCCAATAGTGCGACAGCATTGTTTGCCCGAGACCTCTCATGGTCAAACCCAAGCTGTCGCACAATATCCTCTAAGCGGCGACGCTTATCCCGTTCGTGATCAACATCACAACGGAGCTCACGAGTTACACGGTCAAACCCGTCTAACTCAGCAGCCAAGTTCGATGAAAGAATCAGACAGGATTTTCCCTCCACCACCGCATCCGCTGGTGGACTCCCATGGTGGGAAGCGCTTCCTCGTGGAACGCTTACTAAAGCACCGCGAGGTGAAGGGACGTCGGACGAGTTACCTCGTCCGGTGGCGTGGCTATCCGCCTTCGGCGGATAGCTGGGAACCTCGGGCCCAACTGATGGCCGACGTTCCCGGCCTTGTCGAACAGTACGACAAGGGGCACCCGATGGTGAAGGATCATCGGAAAACGAGCGCCCAGCGCGCTCGTAAAGGGATTGCAAAGTAGCAATCCCTTCACGCATTTCAGAAGAGATGCGAGCCCTCCACCAGGGCTCAGTAAGGAGGTACGTCTCCTTAAGGTGCTCTTGACGAGGTGCTCAGGCACCCCGGGCATGGGTCGCCCCAAGAGAGGCATAACAGGCCTGCCTCTCTAGATAACCGGTGCAAACGATAGCATGCACCGGAAGTACTTCGTTTCTCAAACTTATTGCGGCTAGCATAAAGTCTTTGAAACCAAGCCTCTTTCCCAACGTTTAATACGTTGGTGATAAACGCGTTCCAAGATTGGAGGAACGCGTCGGCCTCACGCTTCTTGTGTGGGCCATACCATCGATGTTCAAGAAACACATCGATGTAATAATCGTTCTCAGTGCGAAAGTTCTTCGCACTGGCGTCAAGGCCATGAAGCTTTGACGCATCAAACAACGGTATGGGGAACCGTTCGTTGGTCTTTCCAGACCAACGATCAAGCAGATGCTTAGGTAGCATCCATGGCTTGCGATCAGGATCAAGACGCAATACGTTGTGGTCTAAAGCCTCCTGCGTGGTGTCAACAGAAGTACCGACACCACGAGCATTAGTGTCAACAGAAGTACCGACACTATGAGCATTGATGTCAGTAGAAGCACTGACATCACCCTTACGGTCCCCACCCGAGTCACTATCCTTCGACTCGTTTGGCGAGTAGTCTGATTCATCAGACGACCCGAACATTTCACGGTACATTGATTCACTCAATGTACCACGATCCCTCTTCGTAGCATTAGACGACGAGGTATCACCCCGGGGAGAGCCCGGGAGTGGAATAGGTGACTTTGAGCCGGATGCGTGATCCGACTCACCAGAGTAGTCAACGACTAACTCTGGGTCAACATCTTCACGTGGCAAAGCGCTACGTGAACCTGCAACAGGCGTTGCAGGCTGATGTTGACTTCCAGCAGACACATTAGTGTCTGCTGGCTGAGGCTGTGAAGCCTCAGTAGCGGCTGCACACAGGCGTGCAGCCGAGCTCTTGGCTGCCTTAGCAGCGACGCGCATTGACTTTGTCATAGCGTAATTGTTGAATGAAAGAAAATTCAACAAGTTCTCCTTTCCCATCGTCACTAAACAGTCACTAATGTGACTGTTGGTTGAGGGGGGGGGTGATGTAACGGGGTGAGCTCGTTACATAATATTGACACTTATATGAAGTGTCAACAAAAATATTATTATAACTAATAATATTTTGACAATATTACCTTTTCTAATAATATTGTTCCTAGATCTCCTTGAAGTTGGAGATGCCCTCTCATTGGTTGATATGGGCCATCAGATCAACCAACGCGCTGACCAATGACCGATGGACGCGCGCAATGAGTGGAGGGCAAGCTGTCAACATACATAGTTGTAGTTTAATATAGTTAACATAGGTTATAACAGATTAGTTTTATTAAGATAGTTAACTATATTAAATACAGTTTTTTTCCTCTACTTCTAAGCGTTTGTTTAGAAGTAAAGCTTCCTCTGCCTCTTGTGTAAGAGAGGTAATTGAGGCACCTGCTTTCACTGTAATCAGTGGAAGTAGACTATACTGTAATCAGTATAGTCGGAGGGTGCCCCATTACACACTCCTTCAGCACAAGCGAGGAAGCGGTTAGACCGTCTTACCTTCGCGTGCGAGGGTGGTATGAGGTTGGTCGACTGCTTAAGCAGTCGTACCACCAGTTGCCTCTCGCTTAAGCGAGAGTGCAACGAGCTCATAAGACAAAAAGGCACCGACGTCACGTAGAAGCTTTCACAGCTTCTCGTGCGTGGTGCTTCGGTGTTTAGCAAATTTAAGACTGAGCTTTTTTTAATGAATTATAACTAAATATATACTTAACTACTGATTGGCTATATATGTATATAAGATCGGATACGCGACTCTTTAGAAGCGTATCCTGTCGCATGAACTTAAATCTAGATTTAAGATCGCAACTGACGTCCTTCTGAGACGTCGTGATGCCTAGCTTCAACTAGTACCATCCCTTCCCATGTGAATCCATCAATAGCTATCACATTCACGAGGGTGGATCACATTTGTGTATCGCACCCAAGTGACAGGTCAAAAGTAATCATGGATACTTTTAGACCAAACATTAAGTATATTACTTTATGTTTACGTGTAACTAGATGCCCTGTGCACCATCCCCCGTTTTAGAACGATTTTTACATTTTGTAAAACATCGCCTAGGAGACAGAGAGACTTGCGAGCCGTTATAAACGCGCCGCTTTAGTCTTCTCAGTACTCATGCCACCGAAACGTGATAAGGCTGAGGGGTCGCCTGCAGAGGCGCCCATGCAGTCCAGCACTAAGCGCACGCGCCGCGATTTATCGCAGCCGTCGCAAAGTGCCTCAGGCACTGAGGTGAATCTTCCATCTCACTATAATTTGGATGAAGATCCATCTCTCATTGTAGACTACAATGAGACCACACCACTGCCATCACCCCAAAGTGGCGATGAGCAAAGCGCATTGATGGAACATATGTCCCCATCATTTGAGGCACCCGTCCTTGAGGGAGCATCTATGCTTCCTGCAAGCGAAGGTAAAGCCTCGTCGTCTGCGCCTACGAGCGCAGCGACTAAGACTGAGCGCGCTACTTCGAAAGGAGTAGTCGCGACTCAATCTATGTGACTCCTCAGGATGATGTCTTGACAATCCATAATGGAGAGTCAGACTCAGGTGAGTATAAGCTCAAAGCTCCACCAAGTACACCTTCGGTCTCACTATCCCGCCGTCGCGAGGGCGGCTACGTGAGTGGTGGTTTACCACCAATGCCACCTCCATCTGAGTGGATAAACTCGAAGGAGTCTAGTGCAGCGCTTTTGCAGCGTACCACCATTAACGCCCATAAATTTTATAGCTTCTTTCCCGTGTGGAAAAAGCAGGGCAAAGCACTTGGTCGTGCTTTCCCAATTCCAGTCGTGCTGCGTTCTAACGAAACAGCCGACGACTATGAAGCTGAACTTCGGCGCCGTGTTACCTTGCATGAAGATGCAACGAAACAGCGGTCGCAGCGAATCAGCTTCGCCATGAAGCGTGCGCATGAAATTATGGGCGGTAAGCGACCCCCAATTAATTCTCGCCACGCTTCTTCTGCTAGTCCTTCCGGACCTAGCAGAAAGACGTCAGCTGGTGCTGCTTCACATAAGCAGCCACCAGCCCAGGCACGTCGACGCGCAAAGCGTCAACAACTCCCATGAATTAAAGATCGCTGGGTAACCCTTCCACTGGACAAGGATTTGGAGCTTTCGCTTCACAAACCGATGGGCCAACAGCCTTCCAACAAGGAAGCGCGTATTCCCTTCCGCGTCCACCAACACAGGTGGTTCCCGATAGGAGTGGCGATTATGCCCACCTACTCGCGGCTGCCTAACCTGCTGCTGTTCAGTGGCAGGCTGAGTCCGCTGCGCTGGAGAAGCAGGTGACTGATCTCGAGAGTCAAGTCTCGCGACTGACTGTGGATCTGCGCGATGTGAGGACGAGGGACCGTCAGGGGTATGACCGCCTGAAGCCTCGGTTGGATCTTTTAGAGCGACTGGTGATGAGAGACCCGCGTCAAGCGCGAAGTACTCCTCGTCCACCGTGTCCTCTACCGAGCCCTCGTTCGTATACGGGGAGCCTATCGGCTTCCTCGTCGCCTGATCGTCCGCGACGCTCGACTCACAAATGGCGTCACCATCGGTCTTGTTAGACCGATGTGGATATGTGATCTCTTCTGGATCAACATATCGTTTCAGACGACCCACATATAATACGGGGTGCGTCTTCGTATACGGTGGGAGAGTGAGCCAATAATGTAGGTCTCCAACTTCTTCAACCATTGTAAAGGACCCAATGAATCGGGGCAATAGCTTAGTAGTACCACCAGGTAGTACATAAATTGCATGTTTAGGTAGGGTAGCAGTACTTTGTCCCCCACACTTGAGTGTTCATTGTTTTTGCAACCATGCTGGTCTGCATATTGTTTTGCTTGTCCTGTGCGCTTGCCATCACGTCAAGGACTTAACGTGTGGTGGCTGATTGCTCATCCACAAAGCGCTGAGCTTCGTTCACGCTTTTAGCATCCAGCTCGCCTATGACGCCTCCAAGAGGTCGTTCATGGGTCGAAGCTGTTGATAACACTATAGTGTCATCGCTAAGGAGCACTGGCATTTCTTGCCGTGCATCGTCTATGACACCTATAGGTTTCGTGACCACTGCTAAATGAGCAGTGTCACTAGGGCATCCTTGGCCCTCTTTGGCATTCGCACCGAGCGAAGTGAGGGGCCCTCCTCCACTAAGACTCGGGCTGCGTACAAACGAGACTGGCGTTCGAGAATGACGCAGTCCGATAATGGAAAACGGTGTTTCACCCGTACTGGCGTAAACACTGTTATTAATAGCGAAGTCCACGAATGGAAATTGCTTGCTCCATTCTTTGGGAGTCGATACTGTACGCAACACATCCGCCACGACTCGATTGGCCTGTTCTGTTTGGCCATCGGTCTGGGGATGATCAGCGGTTAACATGTGGAGCTGGCTACTCAGCATCTCGAACACATGTCGCCAAAAACCCGACGTAAAACGCGGATCCCATTCCGATACTATGAACTCGGGAATCCTGTGTAGTCGATACACGTGATCCAGAAACAGGAGGGCAGACTCTTTTCCTGAGATCTTGGTGCTACATGGTGCCAAATGCACCATCTTGCTCAGTCTGTCTACAAAGACGACGAGCCCCGTCCTGCCTTTAAGGTCAGGCGGTAAGTCAAACATGAAGTCCAAACTGACCGACTTCCAACATTCAGTTGGAATCGGCAGTGGCTTCAGTGGCGCACTGTTCGAAGCTGCAGGCTTTATGCGCTGACACTCTTCGCAAGAGCGAATATAGTTGGCCACCCACCGATATAGGTGGGGCCACCAAAATTCCTCTGACACTCGTAAGAATGTCTTTTCACGGCCCAGATGCCCACTAGATGGCGCATCATGGCACTCGTAAAGTATCATCAGCTTGAGATCTGTGACATGAGGGACATAGATTCTCAAGGGATCACAGGGTGACAGTTGATTCCATAACAGGCCATCACTGTAACTAAAGCGATTTAGTTTTGCTTTGAGGTGCGACTGAAAGGTACCCTTTCGTTCACCATAATGATCCAACAGCAGGCGACAATGTTCGTCCTGACTGTAACACTCCTTTATATCGGAGGCCATTGAGCTCGTCACATGGTAGGCTTTCATGGCTGCCAATATTGACGACTCAACTTGTGCTTTCGCACGAGACACACTTTCCTGGTGTCTTGCCTCGAAGTCTGACCTGCGCGATAACGCGTCAGCCAAGACATTTGACTTACCCGGCTTATATTCAACTTTGAAGTTAAGTTCAGAGAAGAATGTCAGCCATGTCGACATTCTCGGCGAGAGGTGCGGTGAATTTATAGCGGTCCGCAGTGATGCGTGATCCGTATAAACCACAAAAGGTTCGGTGCCCAAGAGGTGCACCCGAAACTTTACAAAGGCATACTTAATTGAAAGTAGCTCCTTGTCATGCACAGGGTAATTCAGCTCGGCAGCTTTTAAAAGCCGAGACTGATAAGATATGACACGGTCAACGCCGCTGTTATCCTTTTGCATGAGCGCGCTGCCGATTGCACAATTGCTTGCATTGCAGACGACGCTAAAGGGCTTATCCGCGTCTTAAAATTCCAAGACCGGTGCCTCTACAAGAGATTGCTTCACTGAAGTGAACGCATCTTCTTGCTCCTTTGACCAAGTCCATTCTGTATCCTTTTTCAAAAGGTCAGACAATGGCTTAGTCCGCTCCGCATAATTCTTGCTGTACTTATGCAAGTAATTAGCGAGCCCAAGGAATCGGCGCACATCCTTCACATTACGTGGGACTGGCCATTCCTTTACAGCCTTTACCTTTTCTGGGTATGCTCGTACACCATGTGCACCTGCGATGCAGCCCAGTACAGGTATCTCGGGGACCCCTATTACGCACTTTTGCAAGTTCACGTATAATTGGGCGTCAGAGTCTGCAACACAGTGTCTAAATGACGCTTGTGCGACTCTATCGCGCTCAGAACGTCCTCCGCCCTACTATGCACGAATACATGGTCAAAGTAATGGGGCGCGTAGGCACGGTGCTGACGCATCACGTGAGCCACCACTCGGTTGAATGTTGCCGGAGCATTTTTCAACCCTTGTGGCATCACAAGCCATACCGCTTGGGGTGATTACTGCCGTTTTGGCTACTTCGATATCTCTCATGAGAACTTGGTAGTAGCCATCCTTCAGATCCAACGCGGAAAAGATAGTTGACTTTCCCATTGAATTCAACAAGACATCTTTCCGCGGGATCGGCGTTTGCGCTGGAATGGTGGCTGTATTCCGCTTATTATAAGCATGAACCACGCGCCATCCACCTGTTGTCTTACGCACACAGAAGGTCGGGCTGCAGTGAGGCGACTTGCTCTCACGTACATGTCCCGCCTTAGCTCGCTTGTCGAAGAACTCATCGATGTAATAGACTTGTTCCTTCGACAGCAGCCATTGCCTGGTCACAATGCCAGGCTACAGGTCAATCTTGTCCTATCGGCCGGTAGGCGGCTCGGCACTTCTGCTGGAAACACATCACGGTGTTTCCACAGAACATCATAGAGCGGGCTGTCTTTCGAGGCATCCCAGCCTTGAGCAGTAAACCGTTTCTTTTTTTCGATCTCCAAGACGCTCTCATCCATTGTGTATGGAGAGCAACAGTCCACCGCGTTCTCTTCTGGAACTGGTGCGACTATCTCGTGGATCTTTCCTTCCTTTAATTCTGACAGGAACAGATCCCACGTCACCTCCGAGAGATTTACTATCTCCTCGGCAGATGTCAAGACAAGTTGGAGCACCTCAACTGAGGATGCCTCCGGCATTTGTCTTCGACGGCCTCGAACAACTCGTTCGTAGGTCCGTCCTCTTGGACCGAGACTGATCCAAGGGTCACTCGTTTCGACGTGCACTTGATCGTCGTAATACGTCTGGTGCTCGTTTTTCGAGTCACCACGACCTTTGACCTGGAAGAAGGTGTCGTTGCTATTTCAGCTAACGCACTCCTTCCAACCGCATCAGGATCATGTATCTGTGCCGGTTCTTGTGGCGCTTGACTTCCTGTCAGCCCACCTTCAACTGCCACAGATTCTTGAATCTGTGCAGGACCATTGTACACATGTATACCTGTCATCGTCCCAATCACTACACCAGTCTTTTCGACCTGGGCGTGTCACCTGGCTTTCTTCTAGAGCACTTCCAACTACACCACTCTTCGATCTGGGTAGTTCCTGGTATACCGTCATCGCACCCTCGACTGTGTTGGACACAGCATCAGCCACATAAGCCTCTCGCAAGAGCACATTCTTTCCGGTGTCTTGCGTAGAGCGAGAGACTGTGCGTGTACGCCAGTCTATCCATGGTTGGTGTCTAGCCAACCAAGGCATGCCTAGGATGAGGTTATACGGACTCTCCATACCTAGCACTGTGAACTTCTCTTTACAAGAGAAGTCACTGAAACTGAAGGCGAGTTCAACTTGAACTCCCTCCGATTTACCGAGCGCGCCGTTCGCTAAACGAATGATCGCCTCTTCTCGCTTGCCTTCCTGGCAAAGCTACTCATAACTCGCCGGTCTCTTTTTCAGAGCCGCGAGTTTCACAAATTTTTGTGATGCACCCGAATCCACGAGAAGGGTCATCACTTGGTCATAGCCTCGTACTCGAGCGCTATAGACCAAAAGGGTTGAGGTCCGACCTTTCGGTACTTCAAGGACTAAGCTACCCATTTGTTCGATCACTCTGAACTTAGGGGTAGCTTCAAAGTCCGCGACAGTAGGGCATCCCGCCCCTACTGCGCTCCCGCATTTCCCGACTTGTCGGGGATCGAATATGAATCCGCGCGACGTGCACGGTTCTTCGAACCACCCTTCGGGTTGGGAGACTTTTTGCTGGGCCTTGGCATCAGCAGCAAGTTTGGCATAGCAGCGAGCCATCATATGACCTCGCTTGCCGCACTTGTAGTAGACCACGTCTGCATTTCCTAGCTCCATAGGAGTGGCATCAGACTTCTCGGACGACGGCCTGTAATAGGCTGTCGCCGAGGCGCTGTTGCAGGATTGCTCCTCAACTAAGGCAATATCAATTGCCTCTTTCATCATCGCTGGCACCTTTCTAAAATGGGCCTGACGCAATGGGCCGTGCCTAAGTCCATTGATGAACGTGGCCACCTTGATACGTTCCGGCATGGGTTCCCCATTAATGGACGTCGACAGCGAACGCATCTCATTCACAAATTCTTGCTGAGAGCGTTTCGCCTGTCGTGCTTCAAAAACGCGCGCCATAAGCAACACTTCGTTGTTAGGCGGCTGATACATGGCGCGAATCTTTGTTTTAAAGATCTCCCATGATGGAAATGCATCAGCATTTGCCACCAGCGCAGAGTATGTCCACTCTGACGCTTTGCACGCAAGTTGGACATGGCATACGACACCATTCTGGTGTCGTCTTCGATGAGCTGCGCCACTCTACATTGCTCAACTACTAATAGCCAGTGAACAATCGTGTAAGGGGTAGTTTCATCGAACTTCGGAGGGTCCATCCGAATGGGACTCGGTTGAGTAGGCCGGGCAGAGAGCGTCTCAACAGCTCGGTTGAGCGCCTCATTCCGTGCCTGCTCAATCCTAAGCTCATCCTGAGTCTTATTGATGGACTCAGCTGTGACTTGGTTGTTTACCTCGGACGCGTTTCTACGCTGTCCAAGCAAAAACGCCTCGAATTACTCCAACTGAGCAACATGTTGCTCAGGAGGACAATGCAAGAGGCTGACCACCAAGTCCCTGCGCCATATGCTCTGCCAACTCCCTATGATGTTGGGAGAGGTGAGAAAAATCACTCCAGTCCATATTAAGGACCATATTATCCACACGCACGCTCAGAGAGACAAGACGTGGGAAGGACTACTAGTGCTACCAAGTGTAGACGGGCACTTCTACGAAGTTGCCTCGTGCTACTAGCACACACCTTCAGCACAAGCGAGGAAACGGTTAGACCGTCTTACCTTCGCGTGCGAGGGTGGTAGGAGGTTGGTCGACTGCTTATGCAGTCGTACCACCAGTTGCCTCTCGCTTAAGCGAGATTGCAAAGAACTCATAAGACAAAAAGGCACCGACGTCACGTAGAAGCTTTCACAGCTTCTCGTGCGTGGTGCTTCGGTGTTTAGCAAATTTAAGACTGAGCTTTTTTTAATGAATCATAATCAAATGTAAACTTAACTACTGATTGGCTATATATGTATATAGATCGGATACGCGACTCTTTAGAAGCGTATCCTGTCGCATGAACTTAAATCTAGATTTAAGATCGCAACTGACGTCCTTCTGGGAAGTCTTGATGCCTAGCTTCAACTAGTACCATCCCTTCCCATGTGAATCCATCAATAGCTATCACATTCACGAGGGTGGATCACATTTGTGTATCGCACCCAAGTGACAGTTCAAAAGTAATCATAGATACTTTTAGACCATACTATTAAGCATATTACTTTATGTTTACGTGTAACTAGATGCCCTGTTACATAAGCAGTCGACCAACCTCCTACCACCCTCGCACGCGAAGGTAAGACGGTCTAACCGTTTCCTCGCTTGTGCTGAAGGTGTGTGCTAGTAGCACGAGGCAACTTCGTAGAAGTGCCCGTCTACACTTGGTAGCACTAGTAGTCCTTCCCACGTCTTGTCTCTCTGAGCGTGCGTGTGGATAATATGGTCCTTAATATGGACTGGAGTGATTTTTCTCACCTCTCCCAACATCATAGGGAGTTGGCAGAGCATATGGCGCAGGGACTTGGTGGTCAGCCTCTTGCATTGTCCTCCTGAGCAACATGTTGCTCAGTTGGAGTAATTCGAGGCGTTTTTGCTTGGACAGCGTAGAAACGCGTCCGAGGTAAACAACCAAGTCACAGCTGAGTCCATCAATAAGACTCAGGATGAGCTTAGGATTGAGCAGGCACGGAATGAGGCGCTCAACCGAGCTGTTGAGACGCTCTCTGCCCGGCCTACTCAACCGAGTCCCATTCGGATGGACCCTCCGAAGTTCGATGAAACTACCCCTTACACGATTGTTCACTGGCTATTAGTAGTTGAGCAATGTAGAGTGGCGCAGCTCATCGAAGACGACACCAGAATGGTGTCGTATGCCATGTCCAACTTGCGTGCAAAGCGTCAGAGTGGACATACTCTGCGCTGGTGGCAAATGCTGATGCATTTCCATCATGGGAGATCTTTAAAACAAAGATTCGCGCCATGTATCAGCCGCCTAACAACGAAGTGTTGCTTATGGCGCGCGTTTTTGAAGCACGACAGGCGAAACGCTCTCAGCAAGAATTTGTGAATGAGATGCGTTCGCTGTCGACGTCCATTAATGGGGAACCCATGCCGGAACGTATCAAGGTGGCCACGTTCATCAATGGACTTAGGCACGGCCCATTGCGTCAGGCCCATTTTAGAAAGGTGCCAGCGATGATGAAAGAGGCAATTGATATTGCCTTAGTTGAGGAGCAATCCTGCAACAGCGCCTCGGCGACAGCCTATTACAGGCCGTCGTCCGAGAAGTCTGATGCCACTCCTATGGAGCTAGGAAATGCAGACGTGGTCTACTACAAGTGCGGCAAGCGAGGTCATATGATGACTCGCTGCTATGCCAAACTTGCTGCTGATGCCAAGGCCCAGCAAAAAGTCTCCCAACCCGAAGGGTGGTTCGAAGAACCGTGCACGTCGCGCGGATTCATATTCGATCCCCGACAAGTCGGGAAATGCGGGAGCGCAGTAGGGGCGGGATGCCCTACTGTCGCGGACTTTGAAGCTACCCCTAAGTTCAGAGTGATCGAACAAATGGGTAGCTTAGTCCTTGAAGTACCGAAAGGTCGGACCTCAACCCTTTTGGTCTATAGCGCTCGAGTACGAGGCTATGACCAAGTGATGACCCTTCTCGTGGATTCGGGTGCATCACAAAAATTTGTGAAACTCGCGGCTCTGAAAAAGAGACCGGCGAGTTATGAGTAGCTTTGCCAGGAAGGCAAGCGAGAAGAGGCGATCATTCGTTTAGCGAACGGCGCGCTCGGTAAATCGGAGGGAGTTCAAGTTGAACTCGCCTTCAGTTTCAGTGACTTCTCTTGTAAAGAGAAGTTCACAGTGCTAGGTATGGAGAGTCCGTATAACCTCATCCTAGGCATGCCTTGGTTGGCTAGACACCAACCATGGATAGACTGGCGTACACGCACAGTCTCTCGCTCTACGCAAGACACCGGAAAGAATGTGCTCTTGCGAGAGGCTTATGTGGCTGATGCTGTGTCCAACACAGTCGAGGGTGCGATGACGGTATACCAGGAACTACCCAGATCGAAGAGTGGTGTAGTTGGAAGTGCTCTAGAAGAAAGCCAGGTGACACGCCCAGGTCGAAAAGACTGGTGTAGTGATTGGGACGATGACAGGTATACATGTGTACAATGGTCCTGCACAGATTCAAGAGTCTGTGGCAGTTGAAGGTGGGCTGACAGGAAGTCAAGCGCCACAAGAACCGGCACAGATACATGATCCTGATGCGGTTGGAAGGAGTGCGTTAGCTGAAATAGCAACGACACCTTCTTCCAGGTCAAAGGTCGTGGTGACTCGAAAAACGAGCACCAGACGTATTACGACGATCAAGTGCACGTCGAAACGAGTGACCCTTGGATCAGTCTCGGTCCAAGAGGACGGACCTACGAACGAGTTGTTCGAGGCCGTCGAAGACAAATGCCGGAGGCATCCTCAGTTGAGGTGCTCCAACTTGTCTTGACATCTGCCGAGGAGATAGTAAATCTCTCGGAGGTGACGTGGGATCTGTTCCTGTCAGAATTAAAGGAAGGAAAGATCCACGAGATAGTCGCACCAGTTCCAGAAGAGAACGCGGTGGACTGTTGCTCTCCATACACAATGGATGAGAGCGTCTTGGAGATCGAAAAAAAGAAACGGTTTACTGCTCAAGGCTGGGATGCCTCGAAAGACAGCCCGCTCTATGATGTTCTGTGGAAACACCGTGATGTGTTTCCAGCAGAAGTGCCGAGCCGCCTACCGGCCGATAGGACAAGATTGACCTGTAGCCTGGCATGTGACCAGGCAATGGCTGCTGTCGAAGGAACAAGTCTATTACATCGATGAGTTCTTCGACAAGCGAGCTAAGGCGGGACATGTACGTGAGAGCAAGTCGCCTCACTGCAGCCCGACCTTCTGTGTGCGTAAGACAACAGGTGGATGGCGCGTGGTTCATGCTTATAATAAGCGGAATACAGCCACCATTCCAGCGCAAACGCCGATCCCGCGGAAAGATGTCTTGTTGAATTCCATGGGAAAGTCAACTATCTTTTCCGCGTTGGATCTGAAGGATGGCTACTACCAAGAGATATCGAAGTAGCCAAAACGGCAGTAATCACCCCAAGCGGTATGGCTTGTGATGCCAAAAGGGTTGAAAAATGCTCCGGCAACATTCAACCGAGTGGTGGCTCACGTGATGCGTCAGCACCGTGCCTACGCGCCCCATTACTTTGACCATGTATTCGTGCATAGTAGGGCGGAGGACGTTCTGAGCGCGATAGAGTCGCACAAGCGTCATTTAGACACTGTGTTGCAGACTCTGACGCCCAATTATACGTGAACTTGCAAAAGTGCGTAATAGGGGTCCCCGAGATACCTGTACTGGGCTGCATCGCAGGTGCACATGGTGTACGAGCATACCCAGAAAAGGTAAAGGCTGTAAAGGAATGGCCAGTCCCACGTAATGTGAAGGATGTGCGCCGATTCCTTGGGCTCGCTAATTACTTGCATAAGTACAGCAAGAATTATGCGGAGCGGACTAAGCCATTGTCTGACCTTTTGAAAAAGGTTGTAGAATGAACTTGGTCAAAGTAGCAAGAAGATGCGTTCACTTCAGTGAAGCAATCTCTTGTAGAGGCACCGGTCTTGGAATTTTAAGACGCGGATAAGCCCTTTAGCGTCGTCTGCAATGCAAGCAATTGTGCAATCGGCAGCGCGCTCATGCAAAAGGATAACAGCGGCGTTGACCGTGTCATATCTTATCAGTCTCGGCTTTTAAAAGCTGCAGAGCTGACTTACCCTGTGCATGACAAGGAGCTACTTTCAATTAAGTATGCCTTTGTAAAGTTTCGGGTGCACCTCTTGGGCACCGAACCTTTTGTGGTTTATACGGATCACGCATCACTGCGGACCGCTATAAATTCACCGCACCTCTCGCCGAGAATGTCGACATGGCTGACATTCTTCTCTGAACTTAACTTCAAAGTTGAATATAAGCCGGGTAAGTCAAATGTCTTGGCTGACGCGTTATCGCGCAGGTCAGACTTCGAGGCAAGACACCAGGAAAGTGTGTCTCGTGCGAAAGCACAAGTTGAGTCGTCAATATTGGCAGCCATGAAAGCCTACCATGTGACGAGCTCAATGGCCTCCGATATAAAGGAGTGTTACAGTCAGGACGAACATTGTCGCCTGCTGTTGGATCATTATGGTGAACGAAAGGGTACCTTTCAGTCGCACCTCAAAGCAAAACTAAATCGCTTTAGTTACAGTGATGGCCTGTTATGGAATCAACTGCCACCCTGTGATCCCTTGAGAATCTATGTCCCTCATGTCACAGATCTCAAGCTGATGATACTTTACGAGTGCCATGATGCGCCATCTAGTGGGCATCTGGGCCGTGAAAAGACATTCTTACGAGTGTCAGAGGAATTTTGGTGGCCCCACCTATATCGGTGGGTGGCCAACTATATTCGCTCTTGCGAAGAGTGTCAGCGCATAAAGCCTGCAGCTTCGAACAGTGCGCCACTGAAGCCACTGCCGATTCCTACTGAATGTTGGAAGTCGGCCAGTTTGGACTTTATGTTTGGCTTACCGCCTAACCATAAAGGCAGGACGGGGCTCGTCGTCTTTGTAGACAGACTGAGCAAGATGGTGCATTTGGTACCATGTAACTGTGGTGAAGAGCCAAGGGAAATCAGAGCTTTAAGGGAATGGAAACAGAGATCAAGGTAATTTCTAGTCATTCCCCCGAAGGAGTGACCTCGACACGGCCTCGCAGATCTACAGCCTCACACCAGGCCCCAAACTTATTAAGTATATTAGGACCCAGACGTGCAGAGCCAGCACAGGCCCCAGGATACAGGGTCCAGGGCCCGGGGTACCGGGGCCCAAAGTACCAGGGCCCAATCCCCGAGGGTGCAGAAACGGTACACAGAATCTTGCAGACTACAGAAAGTACGGGTAACAAGGAGCCAATTCTTTCTCTAAGAGTCGACACGTGGCACTATCCAGATCAAAGGGTTAGAATTAGGCAAGAAATGCATACAAAGTATAAGATAAATAAACACACTCGAATTTGCTTTACACGTGGCAGCTCCTAGCGCTCTTCTCCAAGCTCTTCTCCGTCACCACACCTATTCCAGGCGGGATACCCTTTGGCCCACCGACGTCAGGTGAGGTGACGGCTCAAGCAACGCAAGTTTACCCTCAGGATAGTTGGCCTGAGATGTCAATTAAGTGTCAAGACTCAAGTGCGAACTTGTTTCGATCTACTTACCTGTTCCGGGGAAGGGATTTATTTTGCCCCCCCCCGTTGAAGACAGTCGTGTGGTGAGATTCAAGCTCGAACGAACCCCAGGAAGTATTTGGCCTGTGGGTTCGTACCCACTCAAGACCCGCTACAGAAAGCGGTTCCCCTACGGGGAACAAGATAAGGGGTCCAAGGACTAAGAAACAGTTAGATATCGTAGGGGTACATAGTACCAGGTATACTGCTCTCGACAATGTCGATTGAGCCAAAAAACTGGGCCCGAGTGAAGTATATTCACTCGTGGGCCCCCAAGTCCCTCTATACAAGGACCACAGTCTATAATTCTTCTGCGTCTAACGAGGAGCAAGACCAGCCAAGCCGACGGGTACACAAGGTGAGACCCAAGGTTAACACGACACGGTATCGGGGTACCCCCTCCGACAGTCGGCAGTCCGGCGCTGTGTGTGTTTGTGGTTCTCTCACGTTGTTTGAGAATCCACTCCACCACAATGGTGCGCGTGCCCGGATCTTCGGGAGACGCGGGATTTCACCGTGAGTCCCACGAAGAAGAAAAGACAACGGTCAAGATGGACCAAGGGGCAACCAAGACACTGGAAACCGGATCGCCAGTGATCAAGAAGGAAGAAGGATCGGAGGACCTGCAGAGCCCGGGGAGGAGCTTTGTTATTGAGGTCAAGGTTAAATATGAAGAAAAACCACAAAATCCTCCCCCTTATGTCTTCGTTGAAGAAGACAACATGGGCCATAATATATATTATGGTCCAGGGGTCCCAAGTTTGACAGCGAAAGCTAAAAAACAAGGGAACCCGAAACAAGTCTCCCGACCTACCACTCAAAAGCCAAAGGTGCCCAAGAACAAGAAAAAGAAGAATGCCAAGTTGAAGGCACTGAGAGGCGGAGACACGACGGACGAGTCGGGAGAAAGCCAAGGTGTGGCTAGCAGGGAATGGACGGAAGAGGACCTGGAAGAAGCATATCACCAGATCAAGTTGAAGACATTTTTGCGAAAGGATCCGGTGATGAAGACGCTGAAGGTTAAGCTACTAGACCAGATCCATGGCCCGCTAATGGCCCTGCCCATCGCAACGACAGACCTGGAGGTCCTCAAGGCCCTGTTGAACCTGCTTCGCGAAGTCGAGATGGCCGCTGGAAATTTTACCTTGAAACCCTCTTTGATTTTGGGTTCGAGACCCTGAAGAAGACCCTGGTAGACTTGCATGATCATATCAAGGCTTAAGTGAGTGAGATTCCCCCCAAGGAGGTACCCCGTCACGTGGGCCCAGCAGCTGTCCCTGGCTTAGGCTCCTCAGCAGGTTCCCATGATGAATCATCATCGAGGTCCCAGTACGAGTCGGCCACTTCGTCTATGGTCTCGGCCCTAATGGATACACTGGATCGGATACAGCTGGTTCCAATCGGTCCAGTGTTGCTCGAAGCACAGATTCGCGAAACAGGAAAGATGGATGCAGCGATCCCGAGGGCCCATCCACAAGTACGTGAAGATGTGACAGGAGCCCGCAAAGTGGAGCCAGGTTCGTTGGGCACAGCAATTGATCAGAATGTAAAGCCAGAGTCAGGGTCCCCTGGTCTGCTCTAGTCATATTTCGAAAAGGCGATGGCCAAGTTCCTGGAAGAGCAGCGACTCACCCGAAACGCATCGGACAGGGAGCAGATCACGTAGGGTCGAAGTCCACTTTACCCTGGGCCCTCCCAGAGAGCCAATCACCTGGGGTCACCACGGGAATTTCCGGATGTGGACATGGAAGCAGCAGAGTCTTCTTATGGAAACTACGACCCAGATGATTTAATGTTTCCGTCTGCCTCGGCACGAGCGACTGTGGCCACGGCTACAGCAAGGGGGGCCCCTACGGTTATTCCCCATATACGAGTGGCAGCCTCATCGGACTTGAAGGAATTCAATGGGAGAGACCATGATGAGAACCGTGGCCGAAGCTGGAGCTCTAAAATGAAGATTGCATTTATCCGAGACCAGGCCCCAGACAGTGAGAAATGTCTTATTTTGGGGGGCCTTCTCACGGGTTCGGCTCAGAACTGGTACCGACAACTGGGTCGGACGGTACGTGGCGTCTGGAAGCTACTTTTACAAGAGTTTCAAGCCAACTTCTGCGGCCTAGGGGTGTCTGTGGCCCGGCAGTATTACCATGCAAGGAAGAGATCCGACGAGTCACCACTAGAATACTTGTACCAATGAATGTGGCTGGGCTCTGAGCCAAATTAAAAATGAAGACTAGCCCTCCTCAGATGAAACGTGAACATGAAGAACATTACGTGGAAACTTTGGACGATCGCGAACTGGCGGACCAACTCGCCATGCTCAGAATTTTCGAATGCAGATGACCTGGAAGAAGTTCTGCTAGCGCGCTAGCGAGCGAAGGCGCGTCACAAAAAGGTCCTGTTTGGCTCCAGCAAGTTTCGTTAAAAGGCCCCGACCCCCCCCCCTGACAGAGAGTATACCAAAAACCAACTAAGACGTTCTATCCAAGCCATCCGAGCTACATCAGGAAGTGAAGGTAAGCAATAGTCCAGCTCTAGTGGATCCGAGAGGGAGGGGGACCTAAGACGAATTTATGCGGCGGCGACCAAAGCCCACAATGGTAGGACTCGGGGCGTGGATGGACCTCAAGACCATCAGGACCCGAATCCGGATCGGGTCCGGTGTGCGCCGGAAAGCCCCGGACAAAGACCGGGCTCAGAGGCCCCGCTGACGAAGTGTACCCGTTGTGGATCCAGGAAGCATGGGGACCTAAACTGTTGGAAGCGACTAGTTGCGAACGATGTGGAAAGAAGGGGCACCCGGCCGACCGCTGTTTGTTTGTGTGTCGCGATTGTAACGAGATCCACGCCGCGGGGAAGTGCCAGATGGAGGTGTTCTACAACTGACTCGCCAATGGTAAAATCCGGCCAAGCATGCGGGGCAGATGCCGGAGGCTGCCGAGAAGATGTTAAATTATGACGCTCGCCAGGTTTAAATCTGGTTCGAGCCGAGCGTTCTGATTGCTACATTTATGAATTTGTGGAGAAGCACCCGGTGGAGAATTCGTCAAGGAGAAAGAATTGGTTGGAAATACATCGGACTTTTGTATTAATTCTTTAGCTGTTGTGTCCAATGCGCTTATATCCAATGAATATACACGGGAGGAGCCGGTGATGATGCTGGAATTATTGCCGGGAGAATCGAGAGGATACTGGAAACATCATGCTCCAAAAAAATGGTTCAAGCAGGCCAAGGCCTCTGGAGAAGTCAATAATACTTGCCCGAATATGCTCTTCGATTCCGGTGCCGAGGTATCTATTTTGGATACCGCCTTTGCTCGTAAGGCAGGCTGCCAAATCGATACGAGTGAGAGACAAGAGTGTGTGGGTATTGGAGAAGTGGTATACACCACGGAAGGACGAACAAAGGTGAAGATTGCGCTGAATGGGGTACTGGTATATTTTTTCGATGTATGGGTTGGTTCCCTGTTTGGTCAGGATGCACTCTTGGGAATAGATTTTGAATCCAGCCGGAATACGATTGGACGTGGCAGATGGAACTATTTGCTTACCAGACAAGGTGCGAATCCAGCTTGCAGGTCGCAAGACCTTGTATAGCGGACATATTTCGGATGTGAACTTGGGCCAGTATGTGAATCTGTCAGTGACTAAGTACGTGGAAGCTCCGTTGAAGAGGTTTGTATCAGATCAGTGGAAATTATGGATTACCCGTGGAGAACGATGGGTGACTTTAATGGTACATGGGTATGGACGAAGCCAGCGTTTAAGGGTCACCAATGTTAGTGACAGGAATTTAATTCTGCATGAAGACACCAAACTGGGCATTTGGCTAACCAAGGACCGGGTCCCTCGATCTCAAGGATTTGGGTCAGTAGGTTCTAGGAGGTATGCTGAATGGCAGAACCTGGCCTACCAAGCTATTACTGACGAAGAAGACTCCGAACCCTTTCAAGATGAAGGATACCAAGGTCTTATAGTCGAAAACCCCCAGTATAAGACCCTAGAAAAATATTGTCACGAACAGGAGCCCAAGCCTCAGTGGCTACTACTGTGCTGGGTGTTCATCCTAGGAGCCCCGAGTCAGCACTGCCGGACTCAGAGGTGGGAGAAGACACTTTTAACAGGAACTAACCAGCAGAAGTCAGCCTGAGCAACGAAGCCCCAAGAATTGACGAGTTCGGGATGGATAAGGTCCAATCGCGGAGGGGCCAACAAGATAATGGAGCCGAGGCAAATATAGCCGATGAACAGGTCTGGGTCCACGAGAGTGGAGAGCTATGCGCAAAAGATACGGAAAAACACTGGTCGATTAGCCCCGAGGTCGCCTCTTCTACAGAAGAAGTCACGATGGAAGATATCCAGATTCCAGACCCTGGTGTAACTATAAAGGAACAAGTGGACCGTCTACGCCAAATTATTTGGCAGAAACGACATCTGTTGATGGTAAAAGGAAACGCGTTACCCCCGGCAGCCCGAGGAACAGTGTGTGACATCGATGTGGGAAATGCACGGCCTATTGCCCAACGTGTACGGAAAGTGGACCCTCAGTTTAGGGAGAATCTGTCGGACCTAATCAAGGGCCTGCTATCGTCTAAGATCTTATAGTATTCTACCTTACCATGGACCAGCCCAATTGTGATCATCGTCAAGAAGAATGGAGTGGATATAAGGTTGTGTATCGATTACCGGATGGTGAACGAGCTGACACGCCTCATGGTGTACCCTATGCCTCTCGTAAACGAACTGTTAGAAAATTTAAATAAAGCCCTATGGTTATACTCGCTGGATATGGTCAGTGGTTTTTGGGTAGTTAGTATGACTGCGAGGGCTCGCTTTATTTCGGCATTTGTGACTCCTTTTAAGTTTTTCGAGTGAAAAAGAATGCCGTTCGGACTAAAGAATGCGCCGCAAATCGATCAGCGGCTGTGGATAATGCTTTATATGGATTCTTACGATTTCCTCAAAGCCCGGCTCTGACAAACAAGAGGACCTGTTCGAGGTAGGCCATCCCGAGGTGGATCTCAAGAGGTCTATATTAGGACGTAGGTCCTATATCGACGACATTTTGGTGACCTCGGAGTCATGGGATGACTTATGCGTGAAAGTGGAACGACTTTTGGAGGTGTGTGACAAGCGGAACTTATCGATCAGCGCGGTCAAGAGCTCATGGGGCTGTCAAAAGGTAGATTTCCTTGGCCACCAAGTGTCAGCGGAAAGGCTGGAGGCCCACCCTAAAGACCTTCAGTCCTTGGTGAAGTCACCGTTACCCACCACCCTAAAGGCTATGCAATCTTTTCTCGGAACTCTCAACTACTACAGTCGGTTCCTAGAAGACTACGGCATTTATGCGTCCATCCTGTACGAACTAAGGGAAGTGAATTATCACGTATTACGAAACCGGATAAGCAGGACTGGGGACATACAGGGAGATGACCAGGAGGAGGACCGATGGGCCCGGGTGCAGGTGGCATTTGCGATATTGAAGAATAAAATCTCCACTGCCCCAATCCTTCGCCATTTCGATCCAGACCGGGAAGCTGTCATTATCATTTATGCTAGTGAGTGGTCCATCTCGGCGTATCTGGTACAGGAGTACAGAGGGTGTATATATGCCAGTGACTTTCACGAGTCGAACTTTGAAGCCAAACGAGATCAACTATGGGCTGGTGGACAAGGAAGTGCTGGAGCTATTGCGAATACTAGGCCTTTGCTACACGTCACTGGTCACCCGACCTATCAAGGTCTTGACCCGACATTCTACGTTAGCGTGGTTAGTCCGGTCACCAGGTCTTCAGGGCCGCCTGGAAAATTTGGCTGCACTCCTTTCTTAATGGACGCTAGAAGTGGTCAAGTGTAACCGGGGCGAGGACGCAATACTGGGGACATTGGCAGCCAGCATAACTCCTCGCGAAAACGTGGACTCCATCTTGTCTTCGATTGCTCCTAGGAAACACCCCCGCCAAACTATCACGGTGGACCCCTCTACGGTTGAGCCTGAGGAAAGCCTCTATGTGGTCAGTTTTGATGGGTCTGCACGAGTTAAGCGTGGAGGAGGGACCTGCAGTGCTATTGTGTGGCAACCCTCGAGATGGACAGTGGTCGCCGCTGCTTCCCGATATTTTACTGAATCGACAGTAAATGAGACAAAGTATGAAGGCCTATTGTTGGGCTTCCTTCTACTGGAGAACCTGGAGCGTAGACGTCCGGTAGTGTGTGGAGATTCTAACCTGGTCGTGCGACAGATGCGAGGAGGAATCGAGTGTAAGGCGCAGAGCCTGACCGTACGACGGGCGAAGGCCCTGGAAAAACTCAGGTCCTGGCCTGTTCACGAGTTTCTACACATGAAGCGCGAATGGAATCAAAGTGCAGACCGACTTTCTAACGCGGTCTTGAACCAGCAACAAGGTGTCGATATAGTACCGGAAGAAGAGATCAAGGACCTCGAAGCAATTAACCGTCTACCTGAGCTTTTAATACCCAAGGACTAAAACCCTGCACTGCGAGTTACAGCCGTTACAAGGTCCCGGGCCCTATCCAGAATGCCGACGGAAGTCTTGCAGGAGGAAGTGGTGCAACGGGTAAAGATCGAACGAATTGCAGAAGCCCAAGATGAAGAGATGTGGATACGTGATTTGAAGATTTACTTGCGGGGTAATTGAAGTGGTGTATTGGCCATGGTGGCTTTTACGTGTGGAAAGATTGAGATTAACTACGCTTGGATGATGATGAACTTCTTCTGTACTGCCCTTACCAGGGAACAACCGACGAGGACCGTGATGGGTTGATCCGGCTAGAGATACCCAAAAAGCCTACAAAGAGAATTTCTACACTATTCTATAAGGATAAAACCAGGGAATTGGCCGTACATACCAACGAATCCGGAATCATTTCCATCGAAAAGGCGTATTCTGAATTGTTCAGCGTTATGGTATCATTTGTGTGATTGTAAGACAGGCAAAGGTGGCCCCACCTTTAAGGGAAGAACCCCAAAAATATAGAAGTTACCTACCCGTTCCAACTTATTGCGATGGATTACATCCAATCTTTACTTAAGTCATTCAAGTTTATACGGAGCTGTTAATATGGGTGGACTTATTTACGGGATATGTGATTGCCAAAGCTAGCTCGTCGAGGATGGCACATACCAAGGTAGAAGGATACGAAGAGTGCGTCTTCCGTCGATTCGGAACCAGTGAGGAATTCCAGCACGACAAACAACCCAGTTTCATGTCAGATTTCTTTCGCGCCTGCAACCGCATAATTGGGCAGAAACAGCAGGCTACTATTGTGGTGAAGTGCTGTTTTTTGCGATGTGGAAACCTCATTATCCAGTAGGATTTGGAGTACAGACCGTGGGTCAGGGTCAGGAGACCATAGAGACAGGGCCTCAAAGGGGATGTAGTTGACCATGTCCCTTCATTGATCGACCTGGTCCCTCGTTGGTAGACCCGGGTCCCCCATAGGTCGACCTGGGTCCCTCATTGGCCGACCCGGTCCCTCGCTGGTATACCATGATCCCTCATTTGTCGACCCGGTCTCTCGTTGATAGACTTGAATCCCTTGTTGGTCGACCCGGTCCCTCGTTGCTAGACCTGGGTCCCTCGTCAGTCGACCTTGGCCCCTCGGGGTTCAGCCACTCCTGACCAGTTAATACAAGGATCAGACCAGTCGACGCAAGGAATCAGAGATTCAGGCAAGGATAGAGTAAAGGAGTTAAAAGGATAGGACTATATTAAATACTACTTAATTTGCGATCTACGTGTCACGACTCCGTCACCCAAGAAGGACTTGTTCTAAGTTACTCACTGTTCCGGGAAGGGATATATTTTGGCCCCAAGTCGAAGACAGTTGCGTAGCGAAGTTCAAGGGCGAATAGAGCTCCAGGATGTATTTGGCCTGTGAGCTCGTTCGAGTAGCAACACCCACCCCCCAAGACCCGCTATCGGAAGCGGTCTTCCTCACCTCAAGGCCCGGGAGCAACGTAAAGGTCAGGTGGTTAATACCCCTGAAACAGAAGGAAAAGGCCAGAGATAAGTTCCCTGAAGAATTTGGCTCTAAGTCTACTCTCGACAAGGTCGATCGAGTGGCCACCTACCGGCCCACCGAGTGAAGCATATCCACTCGAGGCCCCCCAGGTCTACCTCCCTCAAGGCAGACATCTACATCGTCACCAAGTCCTCCGAAGAGTGCAACCCGCCAGCCGACGGGTACAAAAGGTGAGAGAAAGTTCATACGCGGCATCGGGGTACCCCCTCCGACAGTCGGCAGTCCGGCACAGTGAGTGGTTTGGGGTCTCATCATACAATTTTGAGAAATCACTCCACCACAATGATGCGCGTGCCCGGATCTTTGGAAGACGCGGGATTTCACCGCGAGTCCCAAGACGATAACGATGTTCATGTCAAGAAGGAGCACAAGACCGAAGAGTCACTGGAAGACCGATCGCCAGTGACTCAAGAAGAAGAAACAAAGGATCGAAGGACCGACCGGACCTTGGGAGGGGCCCGGTCAGCATGGTCGAGGTTGAATTTATTGAAGAGAAGCCTAAATACCCTCCCTATGTCCTCGTAGAGGACACCTTGGGTCATGATGCCTATCATGATCCAGAGGACCATCAGCCGACGGTGAAAACCGAGAGGCTAAGGTCCCCGAACAAACCAAAAACAAAGATCGCGCAATCCAAGCCGACAAAGTTCCGGATGAAGGCGCCCGGAAACACCTAGTCGATAGGCCCCGAGAAGTAAGGACTGGCATCATGGTCAGACGCTGACGTCACGAGGGCCTACCACCAACGCAAGCTGAACGCGTTCCTGGAGAGCGACCCCGTCGCGAAGACCCTGGAGATCCGGCAGCTGGGTCAACTTACTGGGCCGGTGTCGACCCTACCACGGCTGCAATCCGTCACGGACGCGATCACAGCGCTGGTCACCCTTCTTCGTGAAGCGAACATGGTCGCAGGGTGGTTCGACCCGGACGATCTGCTATCCCTGGGATTCGATAGAATCACAACAACGTTAGAGCACATGCACATGCACAAGCGTCTGTCGATCCTGGTGGATACCACGTCAGCAAAGGAACACCCACCTCTGACGACACCCACACAAACACGGTTCAAGGACAGCCGGATGACGCTTCAAGACATCACGGTGTGTCCCCAAATGTACGAAGCCGCCGGCCACCCAGGGGCGAATCAAGGCCCATCCCAACACCTGACGTCAAGCGGCCAAATAGCAGCATCACCGTGGTCCCCAGGATCGTCCTCGACTGGGTCGGTCACTAGGATGCCCCTAGGCCTAACTGGGGCGGCGCTGCTCCAGGCCCGAGCGCGCAGCGCGGAGCAGGAACCACGTGGTCTCGAAATGGCGACGCGTGGCAAGAATGAAAATCATTCCGTTTTTCAACCAATGGAAAATCAGCAAGGGAAAAAGTTAGAATTTGCTCTGCCCCGTGACGAAGATGCTGGGGGGAAGGACCTACCTACCCGGTAGGTGATCTGCAGACCCTCTTCGACGCGGCGATGGCAAGATTTTTAAATGAACGCCAAGTACCGCGGGCACACCCTAACGGGAGTGTAGCAGGAGGAAGACCAGAGGCGCAAAGGACGACCGCTCACCATGACCAGCATCCAGGCATACAAATGCCAAGAGGTCACACGATGACCGACGTCGACATGGAATCCGACGGTTCCTGTGAGTTCGACCCTGACAACATGGATTTGAGGGGACCTCAGTCGATGATGGCGAACGCAGCGTTGGGGCAGATAACAAATATGGTCCCTCGCATCAAATTCTCGGCGACCTCGGATCTTAGAGAATTTCATGGAAGAGACCAAGACGAAGACAGAGCGCGCAGCTGGGTATCGACGGTCAAGACAGCATTTATAAGAGACCAAGCACCAGATGACGAAAGATGTCTCGTTTTTGGAGAATTGCTGACTGGACCGGCACAGAATTGGTACCGTCAACTGGGTCGCTCAGTCCGAGGAAACTGGAAGGACTTAATCCAAGAATTCATAATTCGGTTCTGTGGCACGGGGGTACCGGTCGCCCGCCAGTACTACCATGCGAAGAAAAGGTCGGAAGAGAACCCGCTGGATTATCTGTACCGCCTGAATGTGCTTGGACTCAGGGCGAAGATGAAGATTAAGGATGGGTCGCCCAAAATTCAGAAGGATCATGTCGATCATTACATTTTGACGGTGGACGACCCGGAGCTAGCAGAAAAGTTGACTATGTTGCGTCTAGCGGATGTGGAAGAATTGGAAGAAGTATTAACAGCATGTCAGCGGACGAAGGCACGACGAGGCAAGATGTTGTTTGGATCAAACAAGTTTCGTCAGAAAGCACCGGCACTACCAGAGAGGCCGAGAGATATGAATCGCCGCTCCATACATGCAGTACGGGCGCCCCTTGAAGACTCGAGCTCTGAAGATTCCAGCCCAGATTCTTCAGAGAACGAAGGAGATCTAAGGCGAGTCTACCTTATGGAGAAGGAAGCAGGGAGGGACCCAAGTGTGAGGTTCTCAAAGAATCTACCGACCAGGGAGGCCGACCAACATCACCAGGCAGTGGACCAGCGACCCGGCTCGTCGTCAGCGACCCCAAATACGAAATGTGCTTATTGCGGGTCCAAGAAGCATGAATATCTGAATTGCTGGAAAAGATTGACCTGCGATCGCTGTGGAAGGAAGGGCGAGTCTAGGGGGTACTGGAAATACCACACCCCTACTAAATGTTCAGGCAAGCGAAAGCTTCTGGAAAGGTCAACAACGACCATGCAAATTTGTTGTTTGATACTGGTGCCGAGATATCCATTCTGGATATCGCCTTTGCTCGTAAGGTAGGCTGCCAAATTGATGAAAGTGAACGAAAAGAATGTATTGGTATTGGGGAATCCGTATATATTACGGAAGGGCGCACTCGCATTAAGGTCACTCTGAATGGGAACTTGGTGTACATCTTTAAGGTGTGGGTAGGCCCTATAATAGGCCAAGATGCAATTTTGGGGATGGACTTCATGGTCCCAGCCGGTATCCGGTTAGACTTGGCCGACGGAACTCTTTGCCTCCCCGATGAGATCACGGTGCAGTTGACTGGGCGAAGGACACTGTATAATACTCGAGTATCGGATGTGAAATTGGGTCGGTATGTACAGATATCCGTTGGAGGGTGTACGGAAGTGCCTCTCAAAAGGTCGATCTCAGAACAGTGGAAATTGTTGGTCACGAGAGGCGAACGATGGGTGACCACCATGATACAAGGGATAGGACGTCGACCGATTTTGAAGATAACCAATGTCAGCCCTCGCCCCTTAACATTGCACGAAGATACCAAGGTAGGTATGTGGTTGACTAGGGAGCAAGTTCCGAGAACGCCAGGGTTTGTCTCGGTAGGCTCTCGAAGATACGCGGAATGACTAAATCTGGCTTACGAATCTACTACCGACCAGGTCGACCATCAGGTCGACCTAACGGAAGAGGAAGAGGGGCCACTAGTGGAGAGACCAGAGTATAAGACTCCGTCACACATCTTACAGCGACCGCAGGCCCCAACCCCAGTGATGAATATAACGCACCAACCGGTACCCGACAGTGAAGAACAACCGTGCGAAGAGAGGGTGAATTGGCAGGAGGGGACCGCCCAGGAGCGGATTGTATCTAAAGAAGACCTAAATTCAGTGACCACCACCAATGAGAAGGAAGCCAAACTGGTAGACTCGTTACAGGCAGATTACCAGGTGTGTTCTTTCGAGAGTGGGGAACTTTGGGCCGAGGACATAAGGCCAGGGTGGGCGGTCGTACCGGAAGTGGACCCCTCATCCGAAGGCATTGCGTTAGAAGATATACAGATTCCTGATCCAGATGGGAACACTCCCGAAGAGGTGGACCGGTTGCGACAAATAATATGGAAGAAACGACATCTGCTGATGGGCAAAGGTAACGCCTTACCCCCGGCCGCCCGAGGAGCGATATGCGATATCGATTTAGGGAACGCAAGACCGATCGCGCAACGCGTACGAAAGTTGGTCCCTCAATTCAGAGAGAAGCTAGCCGACCTGATCAAGGGACTGTTATCAGCAAAGATCATTCAGCCTTCCACCTCGCCATGGGCCAGCCCAATTGTAATTATCGTGAAGAAGAATGGGGTCGATATTCGATTGTGTATCGACTATCGGTTGGTGAATGATCTCACCCAGCTTATGGTGTACCCGATGCCGTTGATTAACGAATTACTGGAGGACCTGGACGGAGCTTTGTGGTACTGTTCTCTAGATATGGCGAGTGGTCTTTGGGTCGTCAGTACGACCGAAAGGTCGAGACTAATCTCAGCTTTCGTTACTCCACTGGGATTATTTGAATGGCTTCGGATGCCTTTTGGGCTTAAGAATGCGCCTCAGATATATCAAAGGTTGTTGGATAATACGTTATATGGATTCTTACGGATTTTCGCCAGGGGCTGCCACAGAGGAAACAGAGGATTTGTTCGCAACAGGGGAACCCGATGCAAAATCGGGCCTCTCTGTATTGGGTCGACGATCATACATTGACGACATACTTGTTCCGGCCGAATCGTGGGACGTATTATGCCAGAAAGTGGAGCGGCTGCTAGACGTGTGTGACTATTGGAATTTGTCTGTCAGTGCCGTCAAGAGTACGTGGGGATGTCGGAAGGTCGAGTATCTTTGGCATCGAGTTTCCAAAGGGGGACTAGAGGCCCATCCAAAAGATCTTCAGTCTTTGGTCGACCTACCTCTACCGACAACGCTGAAGGCTATGCAATCATTTCTAGGAAGCCTAAATTACTACAGCAGGTACATCGAAGATTATGCCATATACGCGTCGATCTTTTACGAACTGAGAGAGGTGGATTTTCACGCTTGGAGGTGCAAATTGAAGGATAACGAGGAAGTGGCGGCCCAGGAAGACGACGAAGAAAAATGGTCGAAGGTACAAGTAGCGTTTGCCATGCTCAAGAACAAGATTGCTACGGCGCCCATCCTACGACATTTCGACCCGGCTAGAGAGGCAGTTATTATTGTCTACGCAAGTGATTGAGCCATCTCGGCGTTGTTGGTGCAGAATTACGACGGCCTGTATATGCCGGTAATGTTCACGAGCCGAACCCTCAGGTCAAACGAGGTGAACTATAGCACAGTGTAAAAGGAAGTGCTGGCGTTGTTACGAATATTGGAGACTTGCTTCACGATGTTGGTCACCCGACCTCTCAAGGTTCTGACGAGACATTCTACAATAGCCTGGTCAATGAAGTTTTCGGGGTTGCAAGGTCGCTTGGGAAATTGGGCTGCTCTCTTGTCCCAGTGGACTTTGGAGATTGTGAAATGCAAGAAAGGCGAAGACCAGGTGCTGGGGACGTTATCAGCCAGTATTACGCCTCGAGAAAATGTAGACTCAATTCTGTCGTCAATTTCTCCCAAGAAGCAATCCAGGCAGACGGTTGACCTACCGACGCCCACAGTGGAACTAAATGAAGAACTGTATGTGATGAGTTTCGATGGGTCGGCCCGGGTGAAACAAGGGGGAGGTGCTTGCAGCGCTATTGTGTGGAGACTCCCTGCATGGACTATAGTCGAAGCTGCGTCGAGATATTTCGACAAGTCTACAGTGAATGAAGCTGAATATGAGGGCATGTTGCTGGGCTTTGACTTGTTGGAGTCAATGGAGCGACGGCGTTTGATTATTTGTGGAGACTCCAATCTGGTTATAAGAAAGATGCGTGGATAGATTGAATGCAAAGCTTCAGGTTTATCCCCGTTGCGGGCCAAGGCGTTGAGTAAGCTCCAGTCGTGGCCCACCCACGCAGTCTTACATGTAAAACGAGACTGGAATCAAAGCGCAGACCAGTTGGCCAGTGCGGCTTTACATCAGCATCAAGGGGTCGAGTCGATACCGAAAGGAGAGTGGTCAGGTATAGAAGCAATTAATCGGCTGCCAGAGGTTTTGGTCCCTAGAGACCGAGGTCAGTCGGTCAAGGTATCTGCGGTGACGAGTTCACGGTTCCCCGTCAGAATATCTGGAGAAGTCATGCAAGAAGATGTGATACAACAACTCCGGATGGAAAGAATCCGAGATGCGCAAGAAGAGGAGAGCTGGGTACGCGAGTTGAAGGCATATTTGAATGGAGACTGGAAGGACTTGTCAGTGGAATCGGCCAGAAGCTGCAGCAAAATGTCGGGAGACTACTAGATAAGTGAAGAAGAACTGCTGGTGTACTGCGGCCGGCCAGAGGATCAAGGGAGAAGACCGAGACATAACTGCCAGATTGGTGATACCTGAGAGTCTCCAAGACGACGTCCTCCATCATTATCATACGAGTTTGGAAGGCGGAAATCAAGGAATCGGGCGTACTTATCATCGGATCCGACGATATTGTCATTGGAGGGTCTGTTCCGGAGTGTCCAGAAATATGTGGGTCAGTGCATGGATTGTGAGACTAGAAAAGGGAGACCCACTTTACAAGGGAAGTCTCCGGGGAATGTTGAAGCGACGTACCCCTTCCAAATTATTGCGATGGACCACATACCGTCTCTCCCCAAGTCACATAAAGGAAATACGGAACTACTGATCTGGGTCGACCTGTTCACAGGTTATGTGATGGCTAAAGCAAGTGCGTCACGGACAGCCCAGACAGTGGCTGAGGGATATGAAGAATGCGTTTTCCGCCGTTTTGGTGCCAGTGAGACGATCCGTCACGATCGGGAACCGGGGTTTATGTCGGACTTCTTTCGAGCGTTCAGTCGTATGGTGGGTTAACGTCAGAGAGCGACCATGGTTTACCGACCTCAAGCGAACGGCACTGCGGAGAGAATGGTCCAGACTCTAACAAGAGCGCTCAAGATGTACGTAGTCGACGTGGGACAGCGAGACTGGGATGAATACGCGGAACGATTAACGTTCGCGTCAAACACGGCCCAAGACAGAGTGCGGGAGGAAACACCGTTCTATCTGGTACATGGATGGGATGCTAGGACCACTCTTGAGACTATGTTACCGGTGGTAAACACTCGACGTCAAGAATCAGGACCTCGGAGATGGAGATATCGGATTCAGAGTCACTATCAGCGAGCAAGAGATCAAGTCAACGAGAACCTACGGGCGGCTAGTCAGGCTCTCGGTGCAAGCGCAAAATGAAGGGGTAGTCGGCCACGAAATTCAGCCAGGGGCCCGGGTATGGCTATACTTAGACCGGGAAAGAGGGGTATGCCAAGAAATTGGCCCATCTCTGGCACGTACCGTTACGAGTCCGGGAATTAGTCGGAGATCATGCAGTACGTTTAGAACTACGAGGTACAGAATACAGACTGTTCCCAATCGTGCACATCTCCAAGCTCAAGCCCGTCAGAGAGTTCCCCGATCGACTTAACAGCGAGCTGAAAGTGGATGGAACAGATCGAGTTGAATTCGATGAATGTCTGTTACCAGAAGACAGATGGGTGCGGGAATTGGAAGAGGGCGAGTATGAAGTCGAAGAAATTTTAGAGATTCGTACAGTCAAGAAGACTCGGTATGGGAGGCAACAACGAGAATTCCTCGTGCAATGGAAGGGACACCCTGACCCCTCGTGGGTGGACGAAGTGGATCTGAATTGCGGAGCCTTACTCCGGGACTTCGAGCGCAAGAAGAAAAGCCATAATCGCTTTGAAGTAATGCAAAGCCAAGAAAACTAGCAGACGATAGCAAGATCCTTGGAAGGTAGACCGGGTCCCTCATTGATAGACCTGGTCCCTCATTGGTCGACCCGGTTCCTCGTTGATAGACCTGGGTCGCCTATGGGGAGACCTCGACCTTTCACGAGTCCGGTGTATAGAAGAATGGAGAAAAAAGGAGGAAGATTGCCAAGCTCACCTGGAACAGAGAAAAGTATGGCAGAGGAGATGGAAGATGGACAAGCGCACAAAAATAGGATCGAAGAGAATGAAGGTTCGTGTTCAAAGGAAGATCTAAACGGGTGGCCCAAACTTACGCTTGAGGCGTGGGACTAATGCTCCAGGATGGGGTACAGAAGACAACCGATATTGGGTGATCCACGGCCACGCAGAATCCGACACCCGAAGGGCCTCAAGCAGGTCGACCGGGTCCGACCCCTCTTCACGACCAGGGTACCAATAAACCACACGGCGGGTTCGAGGAAGATGACGGAAGAAGGGGTCCAGGAAAATGTCGAGATCGCAGCGACCTTTGCTCATCCCAATGAAGATAAGGTCGACCACCTCCCGCCATGCCCGACTCCGACGCTTCTTCCGCGCGTTGTAATATGACGCGAGGAAAGAGTTCGTTCGCGCTTGGTCCTTGGAGATCCACAGGCAGTGGGTCGCCTACCAAAGTGCTTGGCTATGCTCTTCGTCAAATTGGGTGTAAACCGCCGCCAACTGGGCGAACCAGCCAACAGGTCGGAAGGAAACGGGTTGAATGTATACAAGAGCTTCTACCCAAGGTTCCGCCGCTAGCAATCTCTGGATCATTGGAGGGTTCACCAACGACCTCTTCCATTTGGGGGGACGGTCGAGGTTTCCGTCCGGATGGCCAAACCAACCCCAAGGTAGATCCAGCTGGTCGACCAAGTCTGTGGAAGACATTGTAACAATGCACCACGAATTGACCAGGTCGACCGGCCAAGGTGCCACTTCCGCGGCGGAGAAGGTCTTCGACTGCATGTACCCTGGGATCATGGCGTCTCTGGGAATCAGGCTGGAGTCGGCCAAAGGGGGCGAAGTGTTGTCCGCAACAGTGGGCGCCCTCTTTTCTTTCTCCGCAGACGACTCAGTCTCCGAGTCCGACGTCCCGAACATCGCCCGTTTCAGCGAGAGGCCGGTAGCCGAGGTGGCCCTCGATGGAGGAGCGGACGTCGACGGAAGACGTACAGGGTTCGCACTGGCGGGGCGCCGACTAGCAGAACGAGACTTGGCCAGAGCCGCCCGAAGGGTCTCGCTGTCGTCGCTGAGGTCGTCGTCCGAAGACTCAAGCACGACAGGAGACCACCAGAGACCGCCGACAGTGGTATCGCAGAGGCGTCAGGCCTCGGAAGCTTGGAGGCTTTGGCGGGTACCCGGGGTGACGGCCGCCGGGACCGTTTACCAAGAGCTTTCGCCGGCCTCGAAGGGGAGCATACGGCCGGGGGCGAAGCTGCCGAAGGAGTAGCTGGTCCCGGAGGTGGCCCGTCAGAGAAGTCGACATGGTCGAGCTCTACGGCGAGAAGCGAGTACCGGCTTCGGATGTGGTCGACCTTCCATCGCAGACGGTCCACCAGTGCAGTCTCGCGCTGGAGAGCTTCGCGGAGTTGGGCCACCAGCCGAGAATTGTCGCGCAACGTCTCCTCCAACCGCTCACAACGAGTGGCCAACAAAGTGGCCGAAGGGAGAAGGACACCTAGCCGACCTTCGCAGTCTTCGATGCGGCGGGAATGGGCGTCCGCGAGAGCTCGTAGTTCCTGCAGAGCTGCGCGTACGTTGACGGGTACGGAAGACGGACGGTCAACCATGGGGGCCGGCGTGACAGGAGCATCTGCTGTCTCGGCAGGAGGCAAAGCGGTGGAAACAGGAGAGCTGTGAACGACAACAGTTTCAGCAGCACTCAACGGCGAAGACACCGGCCCGGGAAGGTCGGCCAAGGACACCCCTCTACATGGAGAGGCAACCGAAGGCGCGACGGCGATCGAAGTCAGCTCTTCAGACGGTGGGTCAGCGGACAGTGGGTCAGCAGATGGGGTGTTAGAACCAGGGGCGATTGAAGGCGCTGGGGCGACCGAGGTCGGCTCTTCAGACGGTGGATCAGCGGACGGTGGGTCAGCAGACGGTGGGTCAGAACCAGGGGAAGACATGGCTGGACAGACACGAGTTAGAGATGGATGAGCAACAAAGGGGACAGTAAAGAACCTACGTGACGAAGGAAGTGAAGACATGCGCGTGCTCAATCTGTTGTACGGTTGATCAAGTACAGGGGGCGGCTGTGGTGAAGTGCTAATTTTGTGATGTGGAGGTCCTAGACTCCAGTTGGATGCGGAGTAGGCCGTGGGTCAGGGACAGGGGACCAGAGAGACAAGGGTCTCGAAGGGGATCGACCGTTGGTGGAGGACAATCCGCAGGATCCGCCGAAGAAAATCAGTATCAGGGTACCGGCTAACCGGTACCAAAGGGAGTTAATCATGGCCGCTCATTGATCGACCTGGCCCCTCGTTGGTAGACCCGGGTCCCTCATTGGTCGACCCGGTCCCTCATCGGTCGACCTGAGTCCCTCATTGGTAGACCTGGGTCCCTCATTGGTAGACCCGGTACCTCGTTGGTCGACCCGGTCCCTCATTGGTCGACCCGGTCCCTCATTGGTCGACCCGGTCCCTCGTTGGTCGACCTCGGCCCCCTTATTGGTAGACCTGGGTCCCTTATTGGTAGACCTGGGTCCCTCATCAGTCGACCTCGGCCCCTAGGGGTTTAGCTACTCCTGACCAGTTAATACAAGGATCAGACCAGTCGACGAAAGGAATCAGAGCTTCAGGCAAGGATAGAGTAAAGGAGTTAAAAGGATAGGACTATATTAAATACTACTTAATTTGCGATCTACGTGTCACGACTCCGTCACCCAAGAAGAACTTGCTCTAAGTTACTCACTGTTCCGGGAAGGGATATATTTTGGCCCCAAGTCGAAGACAGTTGTGTAGCGAAGTTCAAGTGCGAATAGAGCTCCAGGATATATTTGGCCTGTGAGCTCGTTCGAGTAGCAACACCCACCCCCCAAGACCCGCTATCGGAAGCGGCCTCTCTTACCTCACGGTCCGGGAGAAAAGTAAAGTTCAGGTGGCTGATACCCCTGAAACAAGAAGGAAAAGGCCAGGGATAAACTCCCTGAAGAATTTGGCTTTAAGTCCACTCTCGACAAGGTCGATCGAGTGGCCACCTAACGGCCCACCGAGTGAAGCATATCCACTCGAGGCCCCCCAAATCTATCTCCCTCAAGGCAGACATCTACATCGTCACCAAGTCCTCCGAAGAGTGCAACCCGCCAGCCTACGGGTACACAAGGTGAGACGCGGCATCGGGATATTCCCTCCGACAGTCGGCAGTCCGGCACAGTGAGTGGTTTAGGCTATCATCATACAATTTTGAGAACCCACTTCACCACACTATGGCGTATCGACCACAGACCAATGGCACAGTAGAAAGGATGGTGCAGACTATTGCCCGGTCCATCAAAATGTATGTGTCCGAGGTAGATCAGAAGGACTGGGATGCCTAGCTCACTTTCGCGTTAAATACGGCCCAGGACCGGATCCGAAAGGAAACGCCTTTTTTCTTGGTACATGGCTGGGATGCCCGAAGTACTCTAGAAGCCACCATACCGTTAAGCAGCACGAAGCGGCGTGAATGTGAGCCCCGTCGATGGCGATATAGCGTACAACGTCAGTATCGCAGAGCGAGAGAACAAGCCAACGAATTATTACGATCTGCGATGGAAAGTCGGGCCCAGGCCCACAATGAGGAGGTGGTTGATGGTCATATTGAGGTGGATTCCCAAGTCTGGTTATACTTGGACCGGGTCAAGAAGGGCTATGCTCGAAAGCTGGCACACCTATGGCATGGGCCGTTTCGAGTGATAGAACTGGTGGGTGACTATGCCGTTCGTTTAGACATCAGTGGAACTGACTACCGTATATACCCGTTGGTACACGTTTCAAAATTGAAGCTGGTCCGGCAATACCCGGATAGACCAGATACGGTGTTGGTGGTAGACGAAGCGAACCGGGTGGATTTTGATGAAGCTCTATTGCCAGAAGACAGTTGGGTCGCGGAACTGGAAGATGACGAATACGAAGTGTAGAAGATTCTAGACAGACGTATGGGAAGGATAACTCGGTACGGACGGATCCAGTGTGAATACCTGGTACAACGGAAAGGATATCCTGACCCGTCATGGGTGGATGAGGTGGACCTCAACTGCGGAGGATTGCTTAGGGACTATGAGCGCAGGCAGGCTACTCGGAACCGATTCGAGGCAATGCAGAGTCATGAAGAGTAGTGGGGAGAGTTCATCTTGGGAAGGCCAAGATGATGCAAGAAGGAGGCGGTATTTGTCATACATTCACAAAGGGGTCAAGTTATTATATTCGAGAGTGCGACAGCACAAAAGAGATTGCGGAGTATTGTGAAAGGCCCAGAGCACCAGGGCACCGGGGTACCGGGGCCCAGGAGCCCAGAGGTACAGGGGTCCAGGAGTACCGGGGCCCAGGGGTCCAGGGGCATAGGCCCAAAGAAAAGGAACGTGAAGTTACGGGAAAAGCGTTGGAGCAGAAAGCTAGCTGACTAAACATTTCATGCATCGGTGTCCGGGCGAAATTTGCCGGAGAGGCACGGGACCTGGAAGGCGGGGTGTTCCTGAATGTTCCTGCGATAGAACACGCGCCAGGGGGCAGTGTCTTCTGCGGTCTGCAAAGCCCTCAACAAGTCCAACTGAGGATCCTCCGTGGTGACGACTGGGTACCAGACGGTCAGCTGACGGGTCGGGATCATGGGCTGGCAGTAGGGGTCAAGAAGAATGTCGAGGTCACAATGACCGGCCTTCATCCCTTCCAGGACCTTCTCAAGTACGTCCATCCAAACCCTCACAGCCTTGGCTCGCCGTTTTTTCCTCGCATTGGACAGCCGAGAGGCGTATTGTGTAGCGGAGCTGCACAGCTCTTTAGCCAGAAGAAGACTTTTGGCTGGAAGCCTCTTAGTTCTAGAGAATTAAATAGAGTTAAGGCTAAAAGCCACTTAGTTCTAAGGAACTAATTAAACGACTTTAAAGTCACCCTCTTCTAAGGAAGTAGGAGAGACTTTTAGTCAGCAAGCAATAAGCTCAAGGTTCAGAGAACCTTACGCACAGAGTGCAAGAACAAGCTAGAAGCTTTGGGGTTCAGAGAACCAACGCACGAAGTGCACAAGAGAGCAAGTCAGAACGACTTGCGATCTTAAACTCAAAAGGAGAACTGATTTTATTTATGCTTTAAGATTTTATGAATAGTCCTACTCTAAGTACACTACACTAGATTAATTACTATAATAGTAATTATTATATGCAGACTTTGCTATTGGACGACGTATCGTCTAAACATCTGTGTATGATGTACTTAATACAGCGTTAGTTATTTATCGAATCTCAATCGATAAGATAAGGTATTACCGAATACCGTATTAAACGCTCATACTTAATACCTCTCTAAAGAGAAGTATAATAATGCATTATATGCAATACAAAGGAGAGTTTAAGCGTAAACTCTCGGAAAGACGCTACAACCGTCGTGTAACCCCGTTACACCCTCTTCCACCAGACTGACGTTCCCATAGAATGTCACTCGACATCTTTCCTCGTAGAGGTAGTGCGTTAGCGAACGTTTAAAACCTTACCGTTTGTTCACGGCACTAACATGACGCCTCCCGGCATGGAGTCACAGACTCTTCGGGACCTCATTGAAGACGACCTTGACGAAGAGGTTGATTACGAAAATGAAACCGTCTTTGTGGGACCCGATGGGTCCTTTTTAGCCACCCTCACGAGTGAAGATGACACTAGTCATGCACCGAATCCGTTCCCTGAACGTGGTGCAGCAGATACGCTAACAGCGTTACGTGACCCGCCTGACGTATCATCAACGGTAACAGTTACCAACCCACTCGACGAGTAGCAACAGCGGACCATCGACCAAGAGGAAGGCGCCAAGCGCCGGACGAAGAATATGACGAGACTGCAGGACCACCGACAGTACAGGTTCAAGCCACCTACGGTGGAAGAAGGCCTAAAGGAAGCATCTGGGCATTCCCTTTCTGGTTGGACCATTGGGCCTGAGGCCATTTCACCTGAGGATGTTGCCACGCCCACGGCTCTTCGACAACAATATCTAGAACCTCATATTACTACGCAAAGCCAATACTTGGCACTCCTTAACAGGCAAGTGCGCGGTGCGCCAGTTCCTCCCATAAAGGGTGTTCCCATCCTTCTGTTCGCGGGGGAAACCGAGGACGAAGAAGACACGGCTTTCAGCCGCTGGGCGCATTATGCGCGACGTTTAAGCAGCATGTGGGCCCTACGGGCAAGTGCCGATGTGGCAGATGTTCGACTTGAGCGGAAGATGCGTTACGATTACGCTAAATTGAAGGCCCGAGGAAAGTTGAAATCCCAACGAACGCATTATGCGTCTGCTACTCAGCACCCCAATGTTTCGGCTACCCCTGTAGCCGCGAGTTCACGACAGTCCGAGGCCGCTAACCCGCCTACCCTCACCATTACTGGTGAGAAGCGTCAGCGCCAACAGGCGGACCCTGCGCACGACGCTTAAAAACGTCCACGGCGTACGGGCAGTCCTGCCGAAGGGGAGTCTCAAACTCCCATAAATTCCACGATTCGGGATAACCCCGCCACTTTACCAGATACTAGTTTTGACCATGGCGGCGACGCTTCTGCAGTAGACGCTCCACATGGAACTGTAGGTTCCCCTGCGCATTGAGCAAAGGAGGAGGAGGCCGGTGTATCGGCACAATCTCATGCCGAGCTTGTTCAGGAGGTGCGGTCCCTTCGTGAGGAGAGGCAGACGATGAACTCCCGGCTTGCGTCCCTGGAAGAGAGTCGGACCCGAATGCAGGGTCAGCTTGACATGTTGGCGCAAATGCTTCGTCCCGCGACAATGCCAATGGGCTCGGCGCGAGCGCCTTAACGTTTGCTTGGGACGGATCCCGATACTTATTGAGCATGCCAACATAGAACACAGAATGTGTACGCAATTTGCGCGGCAAGTTAAGCGTATACGCTGTGCCTTTCTTGGCAATGACCTTAAAAGGGTCCAATAAAGCGCGGGCGCAACTTCGTCTTAAAGACAGCGGATACTACATTGGTAGGTAGATTTTAAACATTTCATAATACTTGGTCTTCGACCTCATAATCATTAATACAACCTTTGCCTTTCGCATCTGCATATTCCTTTTGTTTATCTTGACTCTCAGCCATTGCATCTTGTACATGTCGTAAGACATTTAGTCGCGTTGCGAGAAACGCATTTACCTGTTTCTTAACAGTATTAGGGCTGACATTAGCAAGCCGATCGGCAACCTCTCCCCCACAAATCCCTGAACCACTCGGTGGTAGCGTTAACGGAACGCGTGGGTGTGTGAGACCATTCACATAGAACGGAGTGTAGCCGGTAAAGGCATGCACGGAGTTATTGAGTGCAAACTCAACTACAGGGAGCATAGCGCTCCAACGCATAGGCGTTTCAGCACAAACGCTGCGTAGGATATCTTCAACAACGCGATTTACGCGTTCAGTTTGACCATCGGTCTGCGGATGATCCGCTGTGGACATGTCCAAATGGGTGCCCAGCACCTGAAAGACGGACTTCCAAAATTTACTCGTGAAACGAGGATCACGATCAGAAACAATTGCCACTGACAAGCCATGTTGGCGAAACACACGATCGATAAACAGCTCCGCTGTACCCACACCATCGATCGAATCTGGCACAGCCGCTAAGTGAGCCATCTTGCTCAAACGGTCAACAAATACCACAATACCTGTATTGCCATGCGAATCTTTCGGTAGGCCAAATACAAAGTCCATACTAATGGACTCCCAGCACCCAGTGGGAATAGGCAAGCTAGCCAGCGGCGCTGCCGAATGGGGCGAGGGTTTCACCCGTTGACACGTTTCACACGTACGCACATATGTGCTCACCCATTTATATAATTTGGGCCACCAATAACTTTGGCATACTGCCCCATAGGTCTTTTCACGACCCAAATGACCACCGATGGCGGTGTCATGTACCTCATAGAGGATACGATACTTCAGGTCCTCGTCATGAAGAACTACAATACGCGGAGGATCCGCTACATCTGTACGATAGTACAACAGCCCCTCATCGATAGAATATCGATGGGGGCTCGCACGTAATCATGCCGACAATTTAATGTCCGAGTCTTTAAACTCATCACGATCAAGAGCATGTAGCAACGCTGTACAGTGATTATCTTTAGCATAAGCCGTACGAATGAGATCGGTGATAGAAGACGACAACGTCGTCACATGAGCAAGCTCATAGTCAGGTCTGCGTGACAACGCATCAGCCAAAGCATTTTGCTTGCCCGGCTTATATTTCACCTCGAAATTATATTCGGCAAAGAATGACAGCCATCTGGCTATTCTCTGCGAGAGATGCGGCGACTGAGTCGCAGTGCGTAACGACGCATGATCGGTATAGATCACAAAAGGCTTTGAGCCAAGCAGATGAACTCTGAATTTGACCAGGGCATACTTCTTCGCAAGTAGCTCTTTATCATGAACTGGATAGTTCTTTTCTGCAGCTTTCAGCTGGCGAGATTCAAAAGCGACTACACGCTCACGGCCTTCATCATCTGTTTGTAACAAAGCACTGCCAATGGCAAAATACGAAGCGTCACAGACGACGCTAAACGGTCGGTCAGGGTCTGGCAAAGCCAAAATAGGAGCATGAAGAAGGCTAGCCTTCACCGCTTGAAAAGCATCCTCATGTTCGGCATGCCAACACCATTCCACATCCTTGTTAAGGAGATTGGATAATCTCGGTCGAGCCATATCAGCGTAATTTTCGCTGTACTTGTGTAAGTAATTGGTAAGGCCAAGCCATTTACGCAAGTCCTTCTGAGACTGTGGAACAGGCCAATCGACTATGGCTTTGACTTTGGCGGGATCCGCTCGTAGGCCCCGCTTCCCAATGAAGCACCCTAAGAAGGGAATCTTCTCGGCCCCGAAGATGCACTTAGATGCATTAGCATATAATTTATTAGTGCGCATGCACTCGAGCACTGCTCGTAAATGAACAATATGGTTTTCAAATCTGACCGCCCATGTTCAGCTCGACTATGGACAAAAATGTCATTAAAATACGTCTGAGGATAACTTCGATGGGGTCGAAACAATTGCGTCACCAAACGGTTAAACGTAGCCGGAGCATTAGATAGCCCCTGGGGCATCACTAACCACTCCCAGAGCATACCGCTCGGAGTACTAACAGCAGTAAGCGGAATATCACTAGCTCGCATGAGCAATTGGTAATAACCATCGACTAAGTCGAGCGCACTGTACATGGTGCAACCGACCATATTGTTCTGAAGAACATCCTTTCTAGGTATTGGCGTCTGTGCCGGTATAGTGGCCGCATTGAGCTTATTATAAGCATGAACGATAAGCCATTTACCATTCAGTTCCTTAACAAAAAGGGGTGTCGAGTGCAGAGATTTGCTCTCGCGCACCATACCCGCTGCGCGCTTTGCACAAAAGAACTCATCAATGACGTCACACTGTTCTTTGGGTAAAGGCCACTGCCGTGTTACACAGTATTTGGTTCTGGGAACCAAGTCAATTTAATGACGTACACCCCTATCAGGTGGTAGAACCGACGGTGGATCGTGACACACCACGTCCTGGAATTCTTTTACCAAAGGATAGTAGGGATCTGAAGGGTCCTTTAGAATAGATGCCCCACTACGTGCACTTAGTGCCGCTTTGGTATCTTCAAGGACTGTCTCATCGACAAGCGAGGATGAGTTCAGCTCGAGGTTAGGTCGAATGACCACCATATCGGACAGAGCACCTGCCTTCAAGGCCTGATGAAATTCATCCACAGACATTTCGTCTAGCTCTAAAAGAGCATTTAATGATGGGAGGGCCTCAAGGTCAACCTCACCATCTACATCACCTGTCACTCCGTTGACCAGGGTGTACAACTGGTCATTGACATTACTATGCGATAAAACAGACGCTTTGCGTCTCGCAGCCGCCATCTGGCGACGCTGCCGTCTCCTTGACGAGACCGTAATCTTTAAAGTACTTGGGATATTATCATCCCCAAGGTCAACAGACCCCTTGTCATTTACCTGCCCTATGCGAGGGCCGATGTCAATATCGACATCCAATGGGTCACTAGTACCAGTGACTTCACTAGCAAGGTCATCGACCTTCAATTGCTCTATACGAGAGCCGATGTCATTATCGACATCCTTAATCCATTTACAGCCAGTATCACTAACAAGGTCATCGACCTTCACTTCTCTATACGAGAGCCGATGTCATTACCGACATCCAGTAAATCGCATTTACAGCCAATATTACTAACAAGGTCATCGAAATTAATTTGCTCTATACGAGAGCCGATGTCCTTACCGACATCCAGTGTCTCAATATTACTATGAGTATCACTCAACGGAGTACGTGCCGTTCATTGAGCTCTGCTCGACACTATTATTGTTGACATCGGAGTTTATCAACTCAGACACTCCAATGTCCAGCACACTAACTGAATCAGTTACTGGATCGCGCCAATAGCACTTTTGTTTTCTAGCGAAGGTGGGTTCATGACTCTCCAAAGCTTCGCTAGGAACATTGCGCGTTGCGCCCAAAGTTTTGGATCTCCAATCGATCCACGGCTCATGGCGTTCCAGCCAGGCCATACCGAGAATGAGATCATATCTCGAGTCCAAATCTAGGACAAGACAGCGTTCAACGCTATTGAAATCTAAGAATTTCACACCTAAGTTCAACGGAACTTTAGGAACGGTGACACGTACACCGGTCGCGAGACGTACGGTTATACTGTCACCCTCTTGCGCTTCTAGCGCCTCAGCATACAGCTGACTCCCCTCAAGGGAGCGACGTCGGACATAATTACCTGACGCCCCTGAGTCAATTTAAATTGACCATGGTTTCTCAAAACCCTTAACGGTTGCCGACACAACCAACAAGCCTGGCTTGTAATCGTGTTCTATGGGAGCATCCACAGAACCACCTGGGGCTAAGCCCTGTTACCTACCTCCTCAAGATCCAACAGAACTTAGTTCTTTCCCAGTAGGGCGCCCCGCGCCTACTGGGAGCTGACGTTTTCCCTTGCGGTGCTCGCCTTTTGGCTAGGAGCAGGGTTTCGGCTTTGCCGATTTGAACGTTGCTTTCGCAACGGACAGCTAGGGCGGAGATGCCTAGTGCTTCCGCACATATAACATCTACGGATGTTACCTTGCTGCTCAGCAGCTTGAAGCTCAGCTTCTTCAGCTTGACTGAGATCCATGGGTTCCGCCCTATTAGCGGTATTTGATTGATACCAGGGTAGACCATATCGAGCAGATTTAAAATTAAATTCAGCGTTAAACGCTATGCTTACTGCCTCCTCAAAAGTCGAAGGCTGGACACGGAAAACTTCCGTCCTGGCGACCCCAGTGCGAAGTCCTTCCATAAAAATTGTTACTCGGACTTCCTCGCCAGTGAGTCCTGCTGCATAGCAGCAATGAGAGTTCTCAACTCTTGGACATATTCCGACAATTCTTTCTTACCCTGTCGGGTAGCTAGGAAGCGTGAGCGCACACGATAAGCCTGATTAGGCAGTGCAAACACGCAAGTTAATTGCTTTTTAAGCATTTCCCATGTGGGGAACGCAGCATTTACAGAGACATCGCTCGTTAGAGCCCACTCTCTAGCTCTTCCACCGAGCTTCGAAATGGCCAAGCCAGCCCGTTGCTTATCTGATACAAGCATGGCGGCATCCATCGCCATTTCAACTTCCCGGATCCAGAGGAGAAGATTTTCTCCCTCCTTCCACTCGAAGGTCTTTATGTTTAAAACGAGTGGGCGAGCCTTTGGCTCTGCATCGGGCACAGGTACCGGAATGTACTGTGTAGGCGCAGCTGACGCTGCCTGGTCATGGACCTTCCCGAGGAGCGTTGCCTCATAACGCATAAAGGCCTCAAGACGAGCATTTAGAACCTCGGGGCCTTGAGCCAAAAGGGCCTCGATTTGATCGGGCCCGACGAACGCAGATAATTTATCTAAGGCGAGTCGTTGTGCCTTAGAGAGGTGATTTTGACGTTCCATCCTCACAGAGAATCAGTCTTTAAAGACTCAGGTGTAGGATTGACTACAAGTGCTACCAAGTGTAGCGGAGCTGCACAGCTCTTTAGCCAGAAGAAGACTTTTGGCTGGAAGCCTCTTAGTTCTAGAGAATTAAATAGAGTTAAGGCTAAAAGCCACTTAGTTCTAAGGAACTAATTAAACGACTTTAAAGTCACCCTCTTCTAAGGAAGTAGGAGAGACTTTTAGTCAGCAAGCAATAAGCTCAAGGTTCAGAGAACCTTACGCACAGAGTGCAAGAACAAGCTAGAAGCTTTGGGGTTCAGAGAACCAACGCACGAAGTGCACAAGAGAGCAAGTCAGAACGACTTGCGATCTTAAACTTAAAAGGAGAACTGATTTTATTTATGCTTTAAGATTTTATGAATAGTCCTACTCTAAGTACACTACACTAGATTAATTACTATAATAGTAATTATTATATGCAGACTTTGCTATTGGACGACGTATCGTCTAAACATCTGTGTATGATGTACTTAATACAGCGTTAGTGATTTATCGAATCTCAATCGATAAGATAAGGTATTACCGAATACCGTATTAAAACGCTCATACTTAATACCTCTCTAAAGAGAAGTATAATAATGCATTATATGCAATACAAAGGAGAGTTTAACCGTAAACTTTCGGAAAGACGCTACAACCGTCGTGTAACCCCGTTACATATTGGCTCTTCGTACGGAGTTTGAAGAAAAGAGGAAGTCGGTGTCAGTCTTTCCATAGACTCTGGCGTGACGCATCGACGTGCGTATCATGGAGCTTCACGAGGTCGATAAACCAGCCGGACACTAAGAAAGAAATCGGGTTTACGGTCACGACCCCCTGGGCTCAAGGACGCGAATCCATCATAAGTTGAAGTTGAGAGTCCATTATGAGGCCTTCGCTCCAGACTGGGGGTCTTCGAGACTTCTGGTCATCAGAAGCACCCATCCAAGACAGTGGAAGAGATATTTTGGACCAAAGATCCTCTGGCGTCAGCTGGGTGATAACGAGGGCCCCTACGCAAAAACCTGACCAGGGGGCAACGTCTTCCACGGCGAACGTGCTAGGTTTCGCATAACCAGGAATGGAAGAGCCCTGGATGTTAAAGTTTGGAGAACCTTCATAGGCGGGACCCTTGCTGGCTAGCTGGACCCTTGCTGTTGTGACCCTTGAACGTGGAAGTAGAACCCTTGCCGGCGGTACCCTTGCGGCTGGGACCTTTAGGCGCTGAAGTATTACCCTTGCCAGCTGGACATTTGGCCGGTGGCTCCTCTTAAACCCGTCGCTATTAGTCTCAGGGTACGGACCAAACATTTCCAAGAACTCGTCAGAGTACGCTGTACGGTCCTTCTCTTTCTTTTACGAACGAGAAGCTGCGCGGGAGGTACGAGGCGATGAATACTTCGAGGATCGAGTGGGAGTCTTAGACCTGGTCTTGTATGACAGGTCTATGACCTCTGGGCCTAATTTTGCAGTAGAGGTTACAAGACCGAAGCGACGACTGGAGACCCCCTACCTGGTCATTGCGGCAAACAACGATTCGTCACTCTGTCACAGACTACACCGGAGGATGGGTGGCATTCCGCTTCTTCGACTTAGAAGGGGCCAGAACCTTGGCTGAAGGCTAACGCGATCTTTTCATCGTTCTGGAATACTGGGCTCCGGTCATAGACGACATAGATTTTGCCGCAGTACCCCGGACCATCGTCAGCTATTTCTGCAGCTGGTCCCGTTCCCGGACGAGGGTCTTTACGCGACTCTTGCAGTTGGTCATCTCTCTCTGCAATACAGACACTTTTTTCTACAGTGCTTGGGAACTGTGAAGTGCGTCTAGCTGGGGCTCCAGCGACTTAATTTCGGCGAGGAACTTTCCACAGCCTCGTTTTACTGGTCCTTCCAGTACTCGATCTGGAATCAGGATTCGTTTCACTTCCTGGGAGTTTTCCAACCGTTGGGCGAGTGCATCCCGGTACTCGGCGATAGCCAAAGGGTCTACTTCACGTTCTTGGACCAGATTCCGGACCCAAGACCGTATCCGGAGCGCATGGGCCACCTCGAATTCTATGATGTTGTCTACGCGGCGTTGTAACTCCGCAGTCCGGCGATGTTTCGCCTGGTAGGCCCGTTGGAGGACCCTGTGTTCCTCAGCGAGGGTCTCCATGGACTGATCCCGTTCCACCGCAATACGTAAAACTTCCCAAGAATGAGCGACCTCCATATAATTGTGGGGTTCCCCGATAAGGTCTACGGTCGGAGCGACCTCGTCAGAAATTAGGTCCAGGAAGCGCGGGAAAAGGCCAACGGTCAGGTGCTTGGGACCCGCTAAAAGGATTACGAGAGGTCACTGGCGAATGCAAGACTTGTGAGTTGGTAAATGCAACCATCCAACTGACACAGGGCCCCTTACTGTTACTTTAAAAAAACAGGACAAGGGTGCACGGGGTCTTGCCACAGTTCGGAAGACCAGAGCGCAGGGGACAGCTGTGGAGAAACGCCAGAGAAATCAGAGCATAAAGGAAAAGGAACAGGGGCAAGAGAATTTCCGGTCACTCCCCCGAGGGAGTGACCACAACACGACCTCGCAGATCCACAACCTCACACTAGGCCCAGACTCATTAAGAATATAAGGGTCCAGGGTCCCGGGTACAAGGGTACAAGGGACCAATGCCCGAGGATGCGAAAAACGGTACACGGAACCCCAAAGGTTACAAAAAGTACAAGTACTAAGAAGCCAGTTCTTCCTCCAAGAGTCGACACGTGGCACTACCTAGAGCGAGGGGTTAGAGTTTGGCAGGAAAAGCATACAAAGTATAAGATGAATAAACACAATCGAATTTGCTTTACACGTGGCAGCTCTAAGCGCCCCCACCTAGCTTCTACGTCGCTCAACCTCTTTCAGGTAGGATACTCTTTGCCCCCCCCCCCCTCGGCGTCAGCAGGTGAGGTGACGGCTCAAGCTACGCAAGTTGAACCTCAAGATAGTTGGCCTGAGGTGTTAAGCAAGTGTCAAGACACCCAACACCCGCTACAGGAAGCGGTTTCCCTACGGAGAACAAGAAAAAAGGGGTCCAAGGACCAAGCAACAGTTATACACCGATATGGGTACATAGTACCAGGTGCATTGCTCTTGACACAGTTGATTGAGCCCAAGAAACCCTAGGCCCGACTGAAGTATATCCACTCGTGGGCCCCCAAGTCCCTCCATTCAAGGACCACAGTCTATAATTCTTCTGCGTCTAACGAGGAGCAAGACCAGCCAAGCCGAAGGGTACACAAGGTGAGACCCAAGGTTGACGTGACACGGTATCGGGGTACCCCCTCCGTAAGTCGGCAGTCCGGCGCTGTGTGTGTTTGTGGTTCTCTCACATCGTTTGAGAATCTACTTCACCACAATAAGGTGGTCGTTGAACGTACCACGAAGAGCTACCAGGTGTAATGAGGCACCCTCTTGATTATACTTTTGTATAATCAACCTTCACTGATAACAGCGAAGGCAGATGCCTAAGAAACGTCTCTTACACAAAGAGGCAGAGGAAGCTTTGCTTTTAAACAACACGCATAGAAGTAGAGAAAAAGAGAACTGTATTTATATTGTTAAACTTTTTAATAAAACTGAACTATAAATAACCTTGTCTTAACTATATTTAAGTACAAACATGTATGCTACATTCGCGCCCGCCATTCATTGCGCGCGTCCATCTGTAATTGTTCAGCGCCTTAGTTAATATAATGGATTATATCAACCAATTATAGGGCATCTCCAATTTCAAGAAGATACGAGGACAATATTTAAAAAAAACAAGTTGTTGTAATATTTGTAGTTTAAATAATATTTGTTATTGACACTTCATATAAGTGTCAATATTATGTAACGGACTCACCCCGTTACAGCGCTCGTTTGGGCTTATAATCAACAGGTTAACGCATGTGTTGATTCACATGCGTCTTGATCTGCACTTGTGTTTGGTAGTTAAAAGTAAAGTAAAATGTTAATGACATTAATTACTTTTGTTTCGAAAATGCTACAACATGCACTCAAACGACACTGCAACATGACCATGTATGTAATTGGGCATCTAGTTACACGTAAACATTAGGTAATATACTTTATGTAAGGTCTAAAAGTATCCATGATTACTTTTGACCTGTCACTTGGGTGCGATACACAAACGTGATCCACCCTCGTGAATGTGATAGATATTGATGGATTCACATGGGAAGGGATGGCGCTAGTTGAAGCTAGGCATCGCGACGTCTCAGAAGGACGTCATTCGCAAACTTAAATCTAGATTTAAACATATGCGTCAGGATACGCTTCTAAAGAGTCGCGTATCCGATCTATATATATAGCCAATTAGTAGTTAGCTTTTATATTTAATTATAATTCATTAAGTATAGCTCATTCTTGAATTTTTCTAACACTTAAGCAACACGCACGAGAAGCTGAGTAAGCTTCTGCGTGACGTCGGTGTCTTCTTGTTAAGAAGTTCGTTGCACTCTCGCTAAAGCGAGAGGCAACTAGTGGTACGACTGCTTAAGCAGTCGACCAACCGCATAACCACCCTCGCACGCGAAGGTAAGACGGTCTAACCGCTTCCTCGCTTGTGCTGAAGGTGTATGCTAGTAGCACGAGGCAACTTCGTAGAAGTGCCCGTCTACACTTGGTAGCACTAGTAGTCCTTCCCACGACCCGTCTCTCTAAGCGTGCGTGTGGATAAGATGGTCCTTAACATGGACTGGAGTGACTTCCCTCACCTCACCCAACACCATAGGGAGTTGGCAGAGCATATGGCGCAGGGAATTGGTGAACAAGCCCTGGTCAACCTCTTGCATTGTCCTCCTGAGCAACATGTTGCTCAGTTGAAGCAATTTGAGGCGTTTTTGCTTGGACAGCGTAGAAACGCGTCCGAGGTAAACAACCAAGTCACAGCTGAGTCCATCAATAAGACTAAGGATGAGCTTAGGCTTGAGCAGGCACGGAATGAGGCGCTCAACAGAACTGTTGAGACGCTCTCTGCCCGGCCTGCTCAACCGAGTCCCATTCGGATGGACCCTCCGAAGTTCGATGGAACTAGCCCTCACACGATTGTTCACTGGCTATTAGCAGTGGAGCAATGTGGAGTGGCGCAGCTCATCGAAGATGACACAAGAATGGTATGTCCAACTTGTGTGGCAAAGCGTTATGGTGGGCATACTCTGCGCAGATGGCTAATGCTGATGCATTTCCATTATGGGCGATCTTTAAAACAAAGATTCGCGCCATGTATCAGCCGCCTAACAACGAAGTGTTGCTTATGGCGCGCGTTTTTGAAGCACGACAGGCGAAACGCTCTCTGCAAGAATTTGTGCAGGAGATGCGTTTGCTGTCGACGTCCATTAATGGGGAACCCATGCCAGAACGTATCAAGGTGGCCACGTTCATGAATGGACTTAGGCACGGCCCATTGCGTCAGGACCATTTTAGAAAGGTGCCAGCAACGATGGAAGAGGCAATTGATATTGCCTTAGTTGAGGAGCAATCCTGCAACAGCGCCTCGGCGACAGCCTTTACAGGCCGTCGTCCGAGAAATCTGATGCCACTCCTATGGAGCTAGGAAATGCAGACGTGGTCTACTACAAGTGCGGCAAGCGAGGTCATATGATGGCTCGCTGCTATGCCAAACTTGCTGCTGATGCCAAGGCCCAGCAAAAAGTCTCCCAACCCGAAGGGAGGTGCGAAAAACCAGCGTGCACGACGCACAGGTTCAGAACCTGCCCAAGATGGGTCAAGGACAGTGAAATCGTAGTAGGGGCGGGATGCCCTACTGTCGCGGATTCTGAAGCTACCCAAAAGCTCAGAGTGATCGAACAAATGGGTAGCATAGTCCTTGAAGTACCGAAAGGTCGGACCTCAACCCTTTTGTTCTATAGCGCTCGAGTACGAGGCTATGACCAAGTGATGACCCTTCTCGTGGATTCGGGTGCATCACAAAACTGTGTGAACCTCGCGGCTCTGAAAAAGAGTCCGGCGAGTTCTGAGTCGCTTTGCCAGGATGGCAAGCGAGAAGAGGCGATCGTTCGTTTATGATAGTTAGATCGGAGGGAGTTCAAGTTGAACTCGCCTTCAGCTTTAGTGACTTCTCTTGTAAAGTGAAGTTCACAGTGCTAGGTATGGAGAGTCGGTATGACCTCATCCTAGGCATGCCTTGGTTGGCTAGACACCAACCATGGATAGACTGGCGTACACGCACAGTCGCTAGCTCTACGCAAGACACCGGAAAGGATGTGCTACTGAGAGAGGCTTATGTGGCTGATGCTGTGTCCAACACAGTCGAGGGTGCGATGACGGTATGTCAATCGGCATCAGGAACTACCCAGATCGAAGAGTGGTGTAGTTGGAAGTGCTCTAGAAGAAAGCCAGGTGACACGCCCAGGTCGAAAAGACTGGTGTAGTGATTGGGACGATGACAGGTATACATGTGTACAATGGTCCTGCACAGATTCAAGAGTCTGTGGCAGTTGAAGGTGGGCTGACAGGAAGTCAAGCGCCACAAGAACCGGCACAGATACATGATCCTGATGCTGTTGGAAGGAGTGCGTTAGCTGAAATAGCAACGACACCTTCTTCCAGGTCAAAGGTCGTGGTGACTCGAAAAACGAGCACCAGACGTATTACGACGATCAAGTGCACGTCGAAACGAGTGACCCTTGGATAAGTCTCGGTCCAAGAGGACGGACCTACGAACGAGTTGTTCGAGGCCGTCGAAGACAAATGCCGGAGGCATCCTCAGTTGAGGTGCTCCAACTTGTCTTGACATCTGCCGAGGAGATAGTAAATATCTCGGAGGTGACGTGGGATCTGTTCCTGTCAGAATTAAAGGAAGGAAAGATTCACGAGATAGTCGCACCAGTTCCAGAAGAGAACGCGGTGGACTGTTGCTCTCCATACACAATGGATGAGAGCGTCTTGGAGATCGAAAAAAAGAAACGGTTTACTGCTCAAGGCTGGGATGCCTCGAAAGACAGCCCGCTCTATGATGTTCTGTGGAAACACCGTGAGCAGAAGTGCCGAGCCGCCTACCGGCCGATAGGACAAGACTGACCTGTAGCCTGGCATGTGACCAGGCAATGGCTGCTGTCGAAGGAACAAGTCGATTACATCGATTATTTCTTCGACAAGCGAGCTAAGGCGGGACATGTACGTGAGAGCAAGTCGCCTCACTGCAGCCCGACCTTCTGTGTGCGTAAGACAACAGGTGGATGGCGCGTGGTTCATGCTTATAATAAGCGGAATACAGCCACCATTCCAGCGCAAACGCCGATCCCGCGGAAAGATGTCTTGTTGAATTCCATGGGAAAGTCAACTATCTTTTCCGCGTTGGATCTGAAGGATGGCTACTACCAAGTTCTCATGAGAGATACCGAAGTAGCCAAAACGGCAGTAAGCACCCCAAGCGGTATGGCTTGTGATGCCACAAGGGTTGAAAAATGCTCCGGCAACATTCAACCGAGTGGTGGCTCACGTGATGCGTCAGCACCGTGCCTACGCGCCCCATTACTTTGACCATGTATTCGTGCATAGTAGGGCGGAGGACGTTCTGAGCGCGATAGAGTCGCACAAGCGTCATTTAGACACTGTGTTGCAGACTCTGACGCCCAATTATACGTGAACTCGCAAAAGTGCGTAATAGGGGTCCCCGAGATACCTGTACTGGGCTGCATCGTAGGTGCACATGGTGTACGAGCATACCCAGAAAAGGTAAAGGCTGTAAAGGAATGGCCAGTCCCACGTAATGTGAAGGATGTGCGCCGATTCCTTGGGCTCGCTAATTACTTGCATAAGTACAGCAAGAATTATGCGGAGCGGACTAAGCCATTGTCTGACCTTTTGAAAAAGGTTGTAGAATGGACTTGGTCAAAGGAGCAAGAAGATGCGTTCACTTCAGTGAAGCAATCTCTTGTAGAGGCACCGGTCTTGGAATTTTAAGACGCGGATAAGCCCTTTAGCGTCGTCTGCAATGCAAGCAATTGTGCAATCGGCAGCGCGCTCATGCAAAAGGATAACAGCGGCGTTGACCGTGTCATATCTTATCAGTCTCGGCTTTTGAAAGACGCAGAGCTGAATTACCCTGTGCATGACAGAGAGCTACTTTCAATTAAGTATGCCCTTGTAAAGTTTCGGGTGCACCTCTTGGGCACCGAACCTTTTGTGGTTTATACGGATCACGCATCACTGCGGACACTATAAATTCACCGCACCTCTCGCCGAGAATGGCGAGATGGCTGGCATTCTTCTCTGAATTTATTTAAAAGTTGAATATAAGCCGGGTAAGTCGAATGTCTTGGCTGACGCGTTATCGCGCAGGTCAGACTTCGAGGCAAGACACCAAGATAGTGTGTCTCGTGCGAAAGCACAAGTTGAGTCGTCAATATTGGCAGCCATGAAGGCCTACCATGTGACGAGCTCAATGGCCTCCGATATAAAGGAGTGTTACAGTCAGGACGAACATTGTCGCCTGTTGTTGGATCATTATGGTGGACGAAAGGGTACCTTTCAGTCGCACCTCAAAGCAAAACTAAATCGCTTTAGTTACAGTGATGGCCTGTTATGGAATCAACTGTCACCCTGTGATCCCTTGAGAATCTATGTCCCTCATGTCACAGATCTCAAGCTGATGATACTTCACGAGTGCCATGATGCGCCATCTAGTGGGCATCTGGGCCGTAAAAAGACATTCTTACGAGTGCCAGAGGAATTTTGGTGGCCCCACCTATATCGGTGGGTGGCCAACTATATTCGCTCTTGCGAAGAGTGTCAGCGCATAAAGCCTGCAGCTTCTAACAGTGCGCCACTGGAGCCACTGCCGATTCCTACTGAATGTTGGAAGTCGGCCAGTTTGGACTTTATGTTTGGCTTACCGCCTGACCATAAAGGCAGGACGGGGCTCGTCGTCTTTGTAGACAGACTGAGCAAGATGGTGCATTTGGTACCATGTAGCACCAAGATCTCAGGAAAAGAGGCTGCCCTCTTGTTTCTGGATCACGTGTATCGACTACACGGGATGCCCGAGTCCATAGTATCGGACCGGGATCCGCTTTACGTCAGATTTTTGGCGACATGTGTTTGAGTTGCTAGGTAGCAAACCCCACATGTCAACCGCTGATCATCCCCAGACCGATGGCCAAACAGAACAGGCCAATCGAGTCGTGGCGGATGTGTTGCGTAAATTATCGACTCCCAAAGAATGGAGCAAGCAATTTCCATTCGTGGACTTCGCTATTAATAACAGTGTTTACGCCAGTACGGGTGAAACACCGTTTTATATTAACGGACTGCGTCATTCTCGAACGCCAGTCTCGTTTGTACGCAGCCCGAGTCTTAGTGGAGGAGGGACCCTCACTTCGCTCGGTGCGAATGCCAAAGAGGGCCAAGGTTGCCCTAGTGAAACTGCTCATTTAGCAGTGGTCACGAAACCTATAGGTGTCACAGACGAGGCACGGCAAGAAATGCCAGTGCTCCTTAGCGATGACACTATCGTGTTATCAACAGATTCGACCCATGAACGACCTCTTGGAGGCGTCATAGGCGAGCTGGATGGTAAAAGCGTGAACGAAGCTCAGCGCTTTGTGGATGAGCAATCAGCCACCGCACGTTAAGTCCTTGACGTGATTGCAAGCGCACAGGGCAAGCAAAACAATATGCAGACCAGCATGGTTGCAAAAACAATGAACACTCAAGTGTGGGGGACAAAGTACTGCTACCCTACCTAAACATGCAATTTCTGTACTACCTGGTGGTACTACTAAGCTATTGCCCCGATTCATTGGGCCCTTTACAGTGGTTGAAGAAGTTGGAGACCTACATTATTGGCTCACTCTCCCACCGTATACGAAGACGCACCCCGTATTATATGTGGGTCGTCTGAAACGATATGTTGATCCAGAAGAGATCACATATCCACATCGGTCTAACGAGACCGATGGTGACGCCATTTGTGAGTCGAGCGTCGCGGACGATCAGGCGACGAGGAAGCCGAGAGGCTCCCCGTATACGAACGAGGTCTCGGTAGAGGACACGGTGGACGAGGAGTACTTCGCGCTTGACGCGGGTCTCTCATCACCAGTCGCTCTAAAAGATCCAACCGAGGCTTCAGGCGGTCATACCCCTGACGGTCCCTCGTCCTCATATCGCGCATATCCAAAGTCAGTCGGGAGACTTGACTCTCGAGATCAGTCACCTGCTTCTTCAGCGCAGCGGTCTCATCCTGCCACTGAACAGCAGCAGGTTAGGCAGCCGCGAGTAGGTGGGCATAATCGCCACTCCTATCGGGAACCATGGGACGCGGAAGGTAACACGCGCTTCCTTGTTGGAAGGCTGTTGGCCCACCGTTTTGTGAAGCGAAAGCTCCAAATCCTCGTCCATTGGAAGGGTTACCCAGCGATCTTTAATTCATGGGAGTTGTTGACTCTTTGCGCGTCGACGTGCCTGGGCTGGTGGCTGCTTATGTGAAGCAGCACCAGCTGACGTCTTTCTGCTAGGTCCGGAAGGACTAGCAGAAGAAGCGTAGCGAGAATCACTTGGGGGTCGCTTACCACCCAAGATTTCATTTGCACGCGTCACGGCTGATTCACTGCGACCGCTGTTTCGTTGCATCTTCATGCAAGGTAACACGGCGCCGAAGTTCGGCTTCATAGTCGTCGGCTGTTTCGTTAGAACGCAGCACGACTGGAATTAGGAAAGCACGACCAAGTGCTTTGCCCTGCTTTTTCCACACGGGAAAGAAGCTATAAAATTTATGGGCGTCTATAGTGGCACGCTGCAAAAGCGCTGCACTAGACCCATCCGAGTTCATCCACTCAGATGGAGGTGGCATTGGTGGCAAGCCACCACCCACGTAGCCTCCCTCGCGACGGCGGGCTAGCGAGGCCAAAGGTGTACTCGGTGGAGCTTTGAGCTTACACTCACCTCAGTCTGGCTCTCCTTTATGGATTGTCAAGACATCAGCCTGAGGAGTCACATCAAATTGAGTTGCGACTGCTCCTTTTGAAGTAGCGTGCTCAGCCTTAGTCGCTGCGCTCGAAGGCACAGGCGACGAGGCCTTACCTTCGCTTGCAGGAAGCACAGACGCTCCCTCAAGGACGGATACCTCAAATGTTGGGGACATATGTCCCATCAACGCGCTTTGATTATCTCCACTTTGGGGTGATCGCAATGGCGTGCTCTCATTGTAGTCTACAATGAGAAGTGAATCTTCATCCACATTTCCCTCGAATTTCATGATATTAAAGGAAAATCTTTACGTAAACGACAGTGAGATGAAAAATTCGTTTCAGTGCCTGAAGCACTTTGCGACGGCTGCGAATCATCGTGGCGCGTGCGCTTAGTGCTGGAATGCATGGGCACCTTGCAGGCGGCCCATCAGCCTTACCACGTTTCGGTGGCATGAGAATTGAGTAGACTAAGCGGCGCGTTTTACAAATCACTCTGTCTCCTAGGCGATGTTTTACAAAATGTAAAAATCGTTCTAAAAGAGGGGATGGTGTAACAGGGTATCTAGTTACACGTAAACATTAGGTAATATACTTTATGTAAGGTCTAAAACTATCCATAATTACTTTTGGCCTGTCACTTGGGTGCGATACACAAACGTGATCCACCCTCGTGAATGTGATAGCTATTGATGGATTGACATGGGAAGGGATGGCGCTAGTTGAAGCTAGGCATCGCGACGTCTCAGAAGGACGTCATTCGCAAACTTAAATCTAGATTTAAACATATGCGTCAGGATACGCTTCTAAAGAGTCGCGTATCCGATCTATATATATAGCCAATTAGTAGTTAGCTTTTATATTTAATTATAATTCATTTAGTATAGCTCATTCTTGAATTTTTCTAACACTTAAGCAACACGCACGAGAAGCTGAGTAAGCTTCTGCGTGAAGTCGGTGTCTTCTTGTTAAGAAGTTCGTTGCACTCTCGCTAAAGCGAGAGGCAACTAGTGGTACGACTGCTTAAGCAGTCGACCAACCGCATAACCACCCTCGCACGCGAAGGTAAGACGGTCTAACCGCTTCCTCGCTTGTGCTGAAGGTGTATGCTAGTAGCACGAGGCAACTTCGTAGAAGTGCCCGTCTACAATGTAAGTGTCAGATGGCACCCGTCTTACCTGCCCATCCCGCTCGGTGGGGTCATAATGCAGTCGTATACCTGCCCATCTTGTAATGGGGCACCCTCCGACTATACTGATTATAGTATAGTCTACTTACTGATTACAGTGAAAGCAGTTGCCTTCTTTAACTCTCTTACACAAGAGGCAGAGGAAGTCAAACAACTAAACAAACGCTTAGAAGTAGAGGAAAAGAAAACTGTATTTAATATAGTTAACTATCTTCATAAAACTAATCTGTTATTACCTATGTTAACTATATTAAACTACAACTTTGTATGTTGACCACTCATTGCGCGCGTTCGTCGGTCATTGGTCAGCGCGTTGGTTGATATGATGGCCCGTATCAACCAATGAGAGGGCATCTCCAACTTTATAGGAGATCTAGGAACAATATTATAAGAAAAGATAATATCGTCAGATATTATTAGTTATAATAATATTTTTATTGACACTTCATATAAGTGTCAATATTATGTAACGGGCTCACCTCGTTACACATCTCGTTCGGTGATCCGATATTGCAGCCGTATCGCCTTGTCCCAACTGTCCAGTTGGTGCTTGACTGTGTTATCCACATAAAATGTTTATTACCCACAATGATACATAGCCAGTCATTGGTCGAAGGTCGCGCTTTTTTTTCTTTTCTTTTTCTTTTTTCACGCATCCCTGCCACAATCAAGATCACTTCAATGATGACAGAAGACAACACGTCAGGAACCAATTGCTGTCTATATAAGCGTAGGACCGCTTTCGTGACCGTCGCGCTCTGTGGTCTGGTTGGTTTTGTACTAGTAGCTGTCTTGGAGCTGCCGTGGAAAGTCAAGAGGACCATGCATTTCGGCGACATCGCTAATAGGCTGATTACGACCAAGAACATATCCGACGTGCCTGATAGGCTGATCCCTACCAAGGAAGCTGATAACCTATTTTTAACCACGAGTGCTAGTAGACTGCTTCCAATCAAGGACCTTGTCGAAGTCAAGGAGTTTGAGTTAAAGACATATCCTCCATTAATTGAAGATGGTGGAGATCTCGTCGTATCGTGGGAGAGAAACAACGCGATGACCTTGACAGATCACGATTGCGTGACGCTGAGCTGCGGTCCAACGACGGGTAAAGGAGACTATCTTTATAATAAGACGGTACGTGTGTCCGACCTTTCGGTCAGATTCTCGTCGCTCTACATGATGCGCTGCAATTACACGGCGATCTACTATAATTACGAGGAGATGTCGGGCAAACATAAGGCCATTGCAAAGGTGGAAGCAAGAATGAAGGAGCCGCCGGAGACACCCAAGCATGGTCACTTGAGTTTCACGGACGATGAGAAGGCGATGGCAATTATGTTTAATTCAGGGACTTCAAAAACACCTATGGTTAAGTATGGGATGAAGCCGGAAGATCTCAAGTTTTATGCAACGGGGACGTCCACGACCTACGGCGCCGATGACATGTGAGTGTTGATATTTGTTTGGAGTGGGAGAGAATGTGATGTCTTTTGATACTAAAGCGGATGGTATAGGTGTCAAGCTCATGCGAACACTGTTGCACAGTCACATTTCCGTGATCCGGGCTACATGCACACAGTTATCATGACTGATTTGAAGCCCAATACCTACTACTTCTATCAGTACGGACACGAAGAGCACGGACTGAGCAAGGTGCATCGATTCAAGTCACGACCTTTGAGTAGCTATAAATATGCAAGCTTCATTGCATATGGAGACATGGGAGCGTTCGCAGCGCCTTATGGTGGTTCAGAGTCTACTGCTGCTAGAGTTTTTAAGGATGTGATTGAAGGGGAATACGATTCGTTTTTGCTGCACTTTGGCGATATCAGGTACGAAAAAGCAAGCACTCTTGTTGCATAACGTTGCTAAAACGGCTATTCTACCCGTTAATGTTGATGACCGTTCTCTAGTTATGCTCAATCCCAGGGCCACGTCTGGGATAAATTCTTCCATTTGATCGAGCCGTACGCAACCATAGTGTGCGTCTTGAAGTTGGCGGTGGCGTTTATTTTTTGTGATGAATACTTACTGATTCATCGTGTATACTTGCTTGTACATACGACTGCTATAGGCCGTACATGGTGGGCATTGGAAACCGTAAGTGTTATGTGTCCTTGTGCTCCTACAGATTGTGCTACTGATTTTGTGCGGTTGTGGGACCTGCTTGTGCAGATGAATATGCTACACCGAAGGCGGAAAGCATGACCTCAGCGGAGGTATGCTACCATATGGAGGCAGCTTTAACCCTTCGTGGGGAAATTTCCATACCGATTCTGGAGGAGAATGTGGAGTGCCTATGCATCACCGGTGGCACGGTAAGTTGTCTTTCTTTTCTTGCTTGTGGTGCGATACGATGCTTAACATTTTATGTGGATCTGATAGTCCCTAAGACAGGAAATTGGATTTACTGGTACAGCTTCAATTACGGGGGCATTCATGTAGTTCAAATGTCGACCGAGCACAACTGGACCAGAGGATCTGAGCAATACAAGTGGCTTGAGAACGATTTAGAACAAGTGGATCGTAATGTTACACCATGGGTGGTGCTAACAGCGCATCGCATGATGGTACGGCATCTTGGATCATACTCTGGCGGATTATCGGCTAATGTTTGTTTTTATTTTCAGTACTCGAGCCAGTTGAACATTGAGCCCGATATGGAAGTTTCCTATCATTTTCAAGAAGAAGTTGAAGATTTGATTTACAAGCATCGCGTTAACGTAATGTTGGTACGTTCATTTGTTGCTGTAGGCCGTCGAGATAAACTTTGCGCTAAGCGTTTTTATAATTAGGTCGGCCATGAGCATTCCTACGAACGTACCTGTCCCGTGTATCGCAAGAAGTGTGTGGAAAACGGAAAGAGCACAGTCCATCTTGTTGTGGGATCCGCTGGATTTCCCCTGGGGCCAGATGGATTTTCTTCAAAATACGGGAACTACAGTCTTCGTCACGTGAATGAGTACGGATATATTCGCGTCACTTCGAGTCCAAACGACATGCGCTTCCAGTTTGTGCTCGTCGAGAACGGTAACATTTACGATGAGTTTACCATCACGCCCTGGGAGGACTCGTAGACGATCCTGGGTTGCTGGATGCATGATCGTCGGCTGCTTATTGTAGGCATTTCACTGTGCTTGGCAATGTAGAAAGCTTGTAAGCGATTTAATATTTGTTGTCCATCGTGAACTAGATGAGACTTTGTGCCAACCTTTCCACAGTGTCAGCTGTAAATAAAGAAGTAGTCTCAGCGTCGCAAGCACACCATTAACTTGAAAACGAGCGATAGGGCTCAAGACAGAACTCCGTAAGACCAAGAAAAGTTCAGAGCCAAAGAGCTGCATGAATTATAGAAAGGCGTCCACGTGGACCACCTGTCTGTGAAGACTGGATTAAACTATAATGACGTTCCCTCAAGTTCTGCTGGTCAATTTGAGTCCTTATTGTCAGCGTCGCTCTGCTTCTGTGCTGCTGCACTTTCCGCCCGTCGGTCGATGTTGCGCTTCACCAACACGCTGAAGCCTCGCGTTACATCGACAAGCGAAAAGACTGTGGCTAGGATTAGGCCACCCGTCACCGTCTTGTGCAAAATGTCTGCAACCTTGTTTGAGCCGGACATAGTGTCTATAGTTTGGGTGGTCTATCGGTCTGATTGAAACGTGTGGTACATCTGTATATACTGAAATAACTCGTATAAGTGCGAGATTTCCAGAATTTGCTGTGGTTACTGATACAACAATTAAAACAGTTGTTGGAACGGTGTTGTTTTAAAACAAAGATCTCCTTAAAGTTGAAGATGCCCTCTAATTGGTTAATGTAGGCCATTATATCAACCAAGGCGCTGGCCAATGACCAATGGACGCGCGGAAAGAATGAAGGTATATTGTCAACATACATAGTTGTAGTTAAGACAAGGTTATTGATGACTTAGTTTTATTAGATAGTTTTGTGGTGAAGTGCTATTTTGCGATATGGGGACCCCAGAATTCAGCTGAATTCGGGGTATAGACCGTGGGTCAGGGACAGGAGACCAGAGAGACAGGGGCCTCGAAGGGGAGCGACCGTTGGCGGAGAACAATCTGCAGGACCCACATAAGAAAAATCAGTATCAGGGTACTGGTTAACCGGTACCGAAGGGAGTTGACCATGGCCCTTCATCGGTCGACCCGGTCCCTCGTTGGTAGATCTGGGGACCCTCACTGGTCGACCTCGGCCCCCTTATTGGTAGACCTGGGTCCCTTATTGGTAGACCTGGGTCCCTCATCAGTCGACCTCGGCCCCTAGGGGTTTAGCTACTCCTGACCAGTTAATACAAGGATCAGACCAGTCGACGCAAGGAATCAGAGCTTCAGGCAAGGATAGAGTAAAGGAATTAAAAGGATAGGACTATATTAAATACTACTCAATTTGCGATCTACGTGGCACGACTCCGTCACCCAAGAAGGACTTGTTCTAAGTTACTCACTGTTCCGGGAAGGGATATATTTGGCTCCCCCCCCCCCGTCGAAGACAGTTGCGTAGCGAAGTTCAAGGGCGAATAGAGCTCCAGGATGTATTTGGCCTGTGAGCTCGTTCGAGTAGCAACACCCACCCCCCAAGACCCGCTATCGGAAGCGGTCTCCCTCACCTCAAGGCCCGGGAGCAACGTAAAGGTCAGGTGGTTAATACCCCTGAAACAGAAGGAAAAGGCCAGAGATAAGTTCCCTGAAGAATTTGGCTCTAAGTCTACTCTCGACAAGGTCGATCGAGTGGCCACCTACCGGCCCACCGAGTGAAGCATATCCACTCGAGGCCCCCCAGGTCTACCTCCCTCAAGGCAGACATCTACATCGTCACCAAGTCCTCCGAAGAGTGCAACCCGCCAGCCGACGGGTACAAAAGGTGAGGGAAGGTTCATACGCGGCATCGGGGTACCCCCTCCGACAGTCGGCAGTCCGGCACAGTGAGTGGTTTGGGGTCTCATCATACAATTTTGAGAAATCACTCCACCACAATGATGCGCGTGCCCGGATCTTTGGAAGACGCGGGATTTCACCGCGAGTCCCAAGACGATAACGATGTTCATGTCAAGAAGGAGCACAAGACCGAAGAGTCACTGGAAGACCGATCGCCAGTGACTCAAGAAGAAGAAACAAAGGATCGAAGGACCGACCGGGCCTTGGGAGGGGCCCGGTCAACATGGTCGAGGTTGAATTTATTGAAGAGAAGCCTAAATACCCTCCCTATGTCCTCGTAGAGGACACCTTGGGTCATGATGCCTATCATGATCCAGAGGACCATCAGCCGACGGTGAAAACCGAGAGGCTAAGGTCCCCGAACAAACCAAAAACAAAGATCGCGCAATCCAAGCCGACAAAGTTCCGGATGAAGGCGCCCGGAAACACCTAGTCGATAGGCCCCGAGAAGTAAGGACTGGCATCATGGTCAGACGCTGACGTCACGAGGGCCTACCACCAACGCAAGCTGAACGCGTTCCTGGAGAGCGACCCCGTCGCGAAGACCCTGGAGATCCGGCAGCTGGGTCAACTTACTGGGCCGGTGTCGACCCTACCACGGCTGCAATCCGTCACGGACGCGATCACAGCGCTGGTCACCCTTCTTCGTGAAGCGAACATGGTCGCAGGGTGGTTCGACCCGGACGATCTGCTATCCCTGGGATTCGATAGAATCACAACAACGTTAGAGCACATGCACAAGCGTCTGTCGATCCTGGTGGATACCACACCAGCAACGGAACACCCACCTCTGGTGACACCTACACACAAGCGGTCCAACGACAGCCAGATGACGCTTCAAGACATCACGGTGTGTCCCCACATGTACGGAGCCGCCGGCCACCCAGGGGCGAATCAAGGCCCATCTCAACACCGGATGCCAAGCGGCCAGAAGGAAGCATCACCGTGGTCCCAGGATCGTCCTCAACTGGGTCGGTCACTAGGATGCCCCTAGGACCTACTGGAGCGGCGCTGCTCCAGGCCCGAGCGCGCAGCGCGGAGCAGGAACCACGTGGTCTCGAAATGGCGACGCGTGGCAAGAATGAAAATCATTCCGTTTTTCAACCAATGGAAAATCAGCAAGGGAAAAAGTTAGAATTTGCTCTGCCCCGTGACGAAGATGCTGGGGGGAAGGACCTACCTACCCGGTAGGTGATCTGCAGACCCTCTTCGACGCGGCGATGGCAAGATTTTTGAATGAACGCCAAGTACCGCGGGCACACCCTAACGGGAATATAGCAGGAGGAAGACCAGAGGCGCAAAGGACGACCGCTCACCATGACCAGCATCCAGGCATACAAATGCCAAGAGGCCACACGATGACCGACGTCGATATGGAATCCGTCGGTTTCTGTGAGTTCGACCCTGACAACATGGATTTGAGGGGACCTCAAATGTCGAACGCAGCGCTGGGACAGATGCCAAATATGGTCCCTCGCATCAAATTCTCGGCGACCTCGGACCTTAAAAAATTTCATGGAAGAGACCAAGACGAAGACAGAGCGCGCAGCTGGGTATCAACGGTCAAGACAGCATTCATAAGAGACCAAGCACCAGATGATGAACGATGTCTCGTTTTTGGAGGATTGCTGACTGGACCGGCACAGAATTGGTACCGTCAACTGGGTCGCTCAGTCCGAGGAAACTGGAAGGACTTAATCCAAGAATTCATAATTCGGTTCTGTGGCACGGGGGTACCGGTCGCCCGCCAGTACTACCATGCGAAGAAAAGGTCGGAAGAGACCCCACTGGATTATCTGTACCGCCTGAATGTGCTTGGACTCAGGGCGAAGATGAAGATTAAGGATGGGTCGCCCAAGGTTCAGAAGGATCATGTCGATCATTACATTTTGACGGTGGACGACCCGGAGCTAGCAGAAAAGTTGACTATGTTGCGTCTGGCGGATGTGGAAGAATTGGAAGAAGTATTAACAGCATGTCAGCGGACGAAGGCACGACGAGGCAAGATGTTGTTTGGATCAAACAAGTTTCGTCAGAAAGCACCGGCACTACCAGAGAGCCGAGAGATATGAATCGCCGCTCCATACATGCAGTACGGGCGCCCCTTGAAGACTCGAGCTCTGAAGATTCCAGCCCAGATTCTTCAGAGAACGAAGGAGATCTAAGGCGAGTCTACCTTATGGAGAAGGAAGCAGGAAGGGACCCAAGTGTGCGGTTCTCAAAGAATCTACCGACTAGAGAGGCCGACCAACATCGCCAGGCAGTAGACCAGCGACCCGGTCCATCATCAGCGACCCCTAACACGAGATGTGCATATTGCGGGTCCAAGAAACATGGAGATCTGAATTGCTGGAAAAGATTGACCTGCGACCGCTGTGGAAGGAAGGGTCACCCATCAGATCGCTGCCTGTTTGTATGCCGGGGTTGTGGAGAGATTCTCGAGATTGGGAAGTGCCAGATGGAGGAGTTCTACAATTTGTTCCGTCAATGGTACAACCCGGCCAAGCATGCAGGGATGTTCCCGGAGAAACTCGAGAAGATGGCAAATTAGGAAGCTCGCCAGGTTAGAATCTGGTACGAGCCGAGCGTTCTAATTGTTGCATCTTTGCATATGTGGAAAAACAGCCCAAGGAGGAGATGGGTATGCCAGTTAAGATTGGAAATATATCGAAGATTGGAAATTACCCTGTGGTCCATGTTGCTTCTTTGAATGAACTTAATAATTTTGTTCGAGAAAGTTCAGTAATGGAGTTGGACTTATTGCCAGGCGAGTCTAGGGGGTACTGGAAATACCACGCCCCTACTAAATGGTTCAGGCAAGCGAAAGCTTCTGGAAAGGTCAACAACGACCATGCAAATTTGTTGTTTGATACTGGTGCCGAAATATCCATTCTGGATATCGCCTTTGCTCGTAAGGTAGGCTGCCAAATTGATGAAAGTGAACGACAAGAATGTATTGGTATTGGGGAAGCCGTATACACCACGGAGGGGCGCACTCGCATCAAGGTCACTCTGAATGGGAACTTGGTGTACATCTTTAAGGTGTGGGTAGGCCCTATAATAGGCCAAGATGCAATTTTGGGGATGGACTTCATGGTCCCAGCCGGTATCCGGTTAGACTTGGCCGACGGAACTCTTTGCCTCCCCGATGAGATCACGGTGCAGTTGACTGGGCGAAGGACACTGTATAATACTCGAGTATCGGATGTGAAATTGGGTCGGTATGTACAGATATCCGTTGGAGGGTGTACGGAAGTGCCTCTCAAAAGGTCGATCTCAGAACAGTGGAAATTGTTGGTCACGAGAGGCGAACGATGGGTGACCACCATGATACAAGGGATAGGACGTCGACCGATTTTGAAGATAACCAATGTCAGCCCTCGCCCCTTAACATTGCACGAAGATACCAAGGTAGGTATGTGGTTGACTAGGGAGCAAGTTCCGAGAACGCCAGGGTTTGTCTCGGTAGGCTCTCGAAGATACGCGGAATGGCTAAATCTGGCTTACGAATCTACTACCGACCAGGTCGACCATCAGGTCGACCTAACGGAAGAGGAAGAGGGGCCACTAGTGGAGAGACCAGAGTATAAGACTCCGTCACACATCTTACAGCGACCGCAGGCCCCAACCCCAGTGATGAATATAACGCACCAACCGGTACCCGACAGTGAAGAACAACCGTGCGAAGAGAGGGTGAATTGGCAGGAGGGGACCGCCCAGGAGCGGATTGTATCTAAAGAAGACCTAAATTCAGTGACCACCACCAATGAGAAGGAAGCCAAACTGGTAGACTCGTTACAGGCAGATTACCAGGTGTGTTCTTTCGAGAGTGGGGAACTTTGGGCCGAGGACATAAGGCCAGGGTGGGCGGTCGTACCGGAAGTGGACCCCTCATCCGAAGGCATTGAGTTGGAAGATATACAGATTCCTGATCCAGATGGGAACACTCCCGAAGAGGTGGACCGGTTGCGACAAATAATATGGAAGAAACGACATCTGCTGATGGGCAAAGGTAACGCCTTACCCCCGGCCGACCGAGGAGCGATATGCGATATCGATTTAGGGAACGCAAGACCGATCGCGCAGCGCGTACGAAAGTTGGTCCCTCAATTCAGAGAGAAGCTGGCCGACCTGATCAAGGGACTGTTATCAGCAAAGATCATTCAGCCTTCCACCTCGCCATGGGCCAGCCCAATTGTAATTATCGTGAAGAAGAATGGGGTCGATATTCGATTGTGTATCGACTATCGGTTGGTGAATGATCTCACCCAGCTTATGGTGTACCCGATGCCGCTGATTAACGAATTACTGGAGGACCTGGACGGAGCTTTGTGGTACTGTTCTCTTGATATGGCAAGTGTTTTTTGGGTCGTCAGTATGACCGAAAGGGCGAGACTAATCTCATCTTTCGTTACTCCACTGGGATTATTTGAATGGCTTCGGATGCCTTTTGGGCTTGAGAATGCGCCTCAGATATATCAAAGGTTGTTGGATAATGCGTTATATGGATTCTTACGGATTTTCGCCAGGGGCTGCCACAGAGGAAACAGAGGATTTGTTCGCAACAGGGGAACCAGATGCAAACTCGGGCTTCTCTATATTGGGTCGACGATCATACATTGACGACATACTTGTTCCGGCCGAATCGTGGGACGTATTATGCCAGAAAGTGGAGCGGCTGCTAGACGTGTGTGACTATTGGAATTTGTCGGTCAGTGCCGTCAAGAGTACGTGGGGATGTCGGAAGGTCGAGTATCTTTGGCATCGAGTTTCCAAAGGGGGACTAGAGGCCCATCCAAAAGATCTTCAGTCTTTGGTCGACCTACCTCTACCGACAACGCTGAAGGCTATGCAATCATTTCTAGGAAGCCTAAATTACTACAGCAGGTACATCGAAGATTATGCCATATACGCGTCGATCTTTTACGAACTGAGAGAGGTGGATTTTCACGCTTGGAGGTGCAAATTGAAGGATAACGAGGAAGTGGCGGCCCAGGAAGACGACGAAGAAAAATGGTCGAAGGTACAAGTAGCGTTTGCCATGCTCAAGAACAAGATTGCTACGGCGCCCATCCTACGACATTTCGACCCGGCTAGAGAGGCGGTCATCATTGTCTACGCAAGTGATTGGGCTATCTCGGCGTCGTTGGTGCAGAATTACGACGGCCTGTATATGCCGGTAATGTTTACGAGCCGAACCCTCACGTCAAACGAGGTGAACTATAGCACAGTGGAAAAGGAAGTGCTGGCGTTGTTACGAATATTGGAGACTTGCTTCACGATGTTGGTCACCCGACCTCTCAAGGTTCTGACGAGGCATTCTACACTAGCCTGGCTAGTGAAGTCTTCGGGGTTGCAAGGTCGCTTGGGAAATTGGACCGCTCTGTTGTCACAGTGGACTTTGGAGATTGTGAAATGCAAGAAAGGCGAGGACCAGGTACTGGGGGCGTTAGCAGCCAGCATCACGCCTCGAGAGAATGTGGACTCAATTCTGTCGTCAATTGCTCCCAAGAAGCAATCCAGGCAAGTGGTCGACCTACCGACGCCCACAGTGGAACTAAATGAAGAACTGTATGTGATGAGTTTCGATGGGTCGGCCCGGGTGAAACAAGGGGGAGGTGCTTGCAGCGCTATTGTGTGGAGACTCCCTGCATGGACTATAGTCGCAGCTGCATCGAAATATCTCGACAAGTCTACAGTGAATGAAGCTGAATATGAGGGCATGTTGCTGGGTTTTGACCTGTTGGAGCCAATGGAGCGATGGCGTTTGATTATTTGTGGAGACTCCAATCTGGTTATAAGACAGATGCGTGGAGAGATTGAATGCAAAGCTTCAGGTTTATCCCCGTTGCGGGCCAAGGCGTTGAGTAAACTCCAGTCGTGGCCCAACCAGGCAGTCCTACATGTGAAACGAGACTGGAATCAGAGCGCAGACCAGTTGGCCAGTACAGCTTTACATCAGCATCAAGGGGCCGAATCGATACCGAAAGGAGAGTGGTCAGGTATAGAAGCAATTAATCGGCTGCCAGAGGTTTTGGTCCCTAGAGACCGAGGTCAGTCGGTCAAGGTATCTGCGGTGACGAGATCACGGTTCCCCGTCAAAATATCGGGAGAGGTCATGCAAGAAAATGTGGTACAACAACTCCGGATGGATAGGATCCGAGATGCGCAAGAAGAGGAGAGCTGGGTACGCGAGTTGAAGGCATATTTGAAGGGAGACTGGAAAGACTTGTCGGTGGAAGCGGCCAGAAACTGCAGCAAAATGTCGGGAGACTACTTGATAAGTGAAGAAGAACTGCTGGTGTACTGCGGCCGGCCAGAGGATCAAGGGAGAAGACCGAGACATAACTGCCAGATTGGTGATACCTGAGAGTCTCCAAGACGACGTCCTCCATCATTATCATACGAGTTTGGAAGGCGGAAATCAAGGAATCGGGCGTACTTATCATCGGATCAGACGATACTGTCATTGGAGGGTCTGTTCCGGAGTGTCCAGAAATATGTGGGTCAGTGCATAGATTGTGAGACTAGAAAAGGGAGACCCACTTTACAAGGGAAGTCTCCGGGGAATGTTGAAGCGACGTACCCCTTCCAAATTATTGCGATGGACCACATACCGTCTCTCCCCAAGTCACATAAAGGAAATACGGAACTACTGATCTGGGTCGACCTGTTCACAGGTTATGTGATGGCTAAGGCTAGTGCGTCACGGACAGCCCAGACAGTAGCTGAGGGATATGAAGAATGCGTTTTCCGCCGTTTTGGCGCCAATGAGACGATCCGTCACGATCGGGAACCGGGGTTTATGTCGGACTTCTTTCGAGCGTTCAGTCGTATGGTGGGTTAACGTCAGAGAGCGACCATGGCCTACCGACCTCAAGCGAACGGCACTGCGGAGAGAATGGTCCAGACTCTAACAAGATCGCTCAAGATGTACGTAGTCGACGTGGGACAGCGAGACTGGGATGAATACGCGGAACGATTAACGTTCGCGTCAAACACGGCCCAAGACAGAGTGCGGGAGGAAACACCGTTCTATCTGGTACATGGATGGGATGCTAGGACCACTCTTGAGACTATGTTACCGGTGGTAAACACTCGACGTCAAGAATCAGGACCTCGGAGATGGAGATATCGGATTCAAAGTCACTATCAGCGAGCAAGAGATCAAGTCAACGAGAACCTACGGGCGGCTAGTCAGGCTCTCGGTGCAAGCGCAAAATGAAGGGGTAGTCGGCCACGAAATTCAGCCAGGGGCCCGGGTATGGCTATACTTAGATCGGGAAAGAGGGGTATGCCAAGAAATTGGCCCATCTCTGGCACGTACCGTTACGAGTCCGGGAATTAGTCGGAGATCATGCAGTACGTTTAGAACTACGAGGTACAGAATACAGACTGTTCCCAATCGTGCACATCTCCAAGCTCAAGCCCGTCAGAGAGTTCCCCGATCGACCTAACAGCGAGCTGAAAGTGGATGGAACAGATCGAGTTGACTTCGACGAATGTCTGTTACTTGAAGACAGCTGGGTGCGGGAATTGGAAGAAGGCGAGTATGAAGTCGAAGAAATCTTAGAGATTCGTACAGGCAAGAAGACTCAGTATGGAAGGCAACAACGAGAATTCCTCGTGCAATGGAAGGAACACCCTGGCCCCTCGTGGGTGGACGAAGTGGATCTGAATTGCGGATCTTTACTCCGGTACTTCGAGCGCAAGAAGAAAAGCCATAATCGCTTTGAAGTAATGCAAAGCCATGAAAACTAGCAGACGATAGCAAGATCCTTGGAAGGTAGACCGGGTCCCTCATTGATAGACCTGGTCCCTCATTGGTCGACCCGGTTCCTCGTTGATAGACCTGGGTCGCCTATGGGGAGACCTCGACCTTTCACGAGTCCGGTGTATAGAAGAATGGAGAAAAAAGGAGGAAGATTGCCAAGCTCACCTGGAACAGAGAAAAGTATGGCAGAGGAGATGGAAGATGGACAAGCGCACAAAAATAGGATCGAAGAGAATGAAGGTTCGTGTTCAAAGGAAGATCTAAACGGGTGGCCCAAACTTACGCTTGAGGCGTGGGACTAATGCTCCAGGATGGGGTACAGAAGACAACCGATATTGGGTGATCCACGGCCACGCAGAATCCGACACCCGAAGGGCCTCAAGCAGGTCGACCGGGTCCGACCCCTCTTCACGACCAGGGTACCAATAAACCACACGGCGGGTTCGAGGAAGATAACGGAAGAAGGGATCCAGGAAGATGTCGAGATCGCAGTGGCCCCTGCTCATCCCAATGAAGATAAGGTCGACCACCTCCCGCCAAGCTCGAGTTGCCCGACTCCGACGCTTCTTCCGCGCGTTGTAGTAGGACGCGAGGAAAGAGTTCGCTCGCGCTTGGTCCTTGGAGATCCACAGACAGTGGGTCGCCTACCAAAGTGCTTGGCTATGGTCTTCGTCAAATTGGGTGTAAACCGCCGCCAACTGGGCGAACCAGCCAACAGGTCGGAAGGAAACGGGTTGAATGTATACAAGAGCTTCTACCCAAGGTTCCGCCGCTAGCAATCTCTGGATCATTGGAGGGTTCACCAACGACCTCTTCCATTTGGGGGGACGGTCGAGGTTTCCGTCCGGATGGCCAAACCAACCCCAAGGTAGATCCAGCTGGTCGACCAAGTCTGTGGAAGACATTGTAACAATGCACCACGAATTGACCAGGTCGACCGGCCAAGGTGCCACTTCCGCGGCGGAGAAGGTCTTCGACTGCATGTACCCGGGGATCATGGCGTCTCTGGGAATCAGGCTGGAGTCGGCCAAAGGGGGCGAAGTGTTGTCCGCAACAGTAGGCGCGCTCTTGTCTTTCTCCGCAGACGACTCGGTCTCCGAGTCCGATGTCCCGAACATCGCCCGTTTCAGCGAGAGGCCGGTAGCCGAGGTGGCCCTCGATGGAGGAGCGGACGTCGACGGAAGACGTACAGGGTTCGCACTGGCGGGGCGCCGACTAGCAGAACGAGACTTGGCCAGAGCCGCCCGAAGGGTCTCGCTGTCGTCGCTGAGGTCGTCGTCCGAAGACTCAAGCACGACAGGAGACCACCAGAGACCGCCGACAGTGGTATCGCAGAGGCGTCAGGCCTCGGAAGCTTGGAGGCTTTGGCGGGTACCCGGGGTGACGGCCGCCGGGACCGTTTACCAAGAGCTTTCGCCGGCCTCGAAGGGGAACATACGGCCGGGGGCGAAGCTGCCGAAGAAGTAGCTGGTCCCGGAGGTGGCCCGTCAGAGAAGTCGACATGGTCGAGCTCTACGGCGAGAAGCGAGTACCGGCTTCGGATGTGGTCGACCTTCCATCGCAGACGGTCCACCAGTGCAGTCTCGCGCTGGAGAGCTTCGCGGAGTTGGGCCACCAGCCGAGAATTGTCGCGCAACGTCTCCTCCAACCGCTCACAACGAGTGGCCAACAAAGTGGCCGAAGGGAGAAGGACACCTAGCCGACCCTCGCAGTCTTCGATGCGGCGGGAATGGGCGTCCGCGAGAGCTCGCAGTTCCTGCAGAGCTGCCCGTACGTTGACGGGTACGGAAGACGGACGGTCAACCATGGGGGCCGGCGTGACAGGAGCATCTGCTGTCTCGGCAGGAGGCAAAGCGGTGGAAACAGGAGAGCTGTGAACGACAACAGTTTCAGCAGCACTCAACGGCGAAGACACCGGCCCGGGAAGGTCGGCCAAGGACACCCCTTTACATGGAGAGGCAACCGAAGGCGCGACGGCGATCGAAGTCAGCTCTTCAGACGGTGGGTCAGCGGACAGTGGGTCAGCAGATGGGGTGTTAGAACCAGGGGCGATTGAAGGCGCTGGGGCGACCGAGGTCGGCTCTTCAGACGGTGGATCAGCGGACGGTGGGTCAGCAGACGGTGGGTCAGAACCAGGGGAAGACATGGCTGGACAGACACGAGTTAAAGATGGATGAGCAACAAAGGGGACAGTAAAGAACCTACGTGACGAAGGAAGTGAAGACATTCGCGTGCTCAATCTGTTGTACGGTTGATCAAGTACAGGGGGCGGCTGTGGTGAAGTGCTAATTTTGTGATGTGGAGGTCCTAGACTCCAGTTGGATGCGGAGTAGGCCGTGGGTCAGGGACAGGGGACCAGAGAGACAAGGGTCTCGAAGGGGAGCGACCGTTGGTGGAGGACAATCCGCAGGATCCGCCAAAATCAGTATCAGGGTACCGGTTAACCGGTACCAAAGGGGGTTAATCATGGCCGCTCATTGATCGACCTGGCCGCTCGTTGGTAGACCCGGGTCCCTCATTGGTCGACCCGGTCCCTCATCGGTCGACCTGAGTCCCTCATTGGTAGACCTGGGTCCCTCATTGGTAGACCCGGTACCTCGTTGGTCGACCCGGTCCCTCATTGGTCGACCCGGTCTCTCGTTGGTCGACCTGGGTCCCTCATTGGTAGACCCGGTCCCTCGTTGGTCGACCCGGTCCCTCATTGGTCGACCCGGTCTCTCGTTGGTCGACCTCGGCCCCCTTATTGGTAGACCTGGGTCCCTTATTGGTAGACCTGGGTCCCTCATCAGTCGACCTCGGCCCCTAGGGGTTTAGCTACTCCTGACCAGTTAATACAAGGATCAGACCAGTCGACGCAAGGAATCAGAGCTTCAGGCAAGGATAGAGTAAAGGAATTAAAAGGATAGGACTATATTAAATACTACTCAATTTGCGATCTACGTGGCACGACTCCGTCACCCAAGAAGGACTTGTTCTAAGTTACTCACTGTTCCGGGAAGGGATATATTTGGCTCCCCCCCCCGTCGAAGACAGTTGCGTAGCGAAGTTCAAGGGCGAATAGAGCTCCAGGATGTATTTGGCCTGTGAGCTCGTTCGAGTAGCAACACCCACCCCCCAAGACCCGCTATCGGAAGCGGTCTCCCTCACCTCAAGGCCCGGGAGCAACGTAAAGGTCAGGTGGTTAATACCCCTGAAACAGAAGGAAAAGGCCAGAGATAAGTTCCCTGAAGAATTTGGCTCTAAGTCTACTCTCGACAAGGTCGATCGAGTGGCCACCTACCGGCCCACCGAGTGAAGCATATCCACTCGAGGCCCCCCAGGTCTACCTCCCTCAAGGCAGACATCTACATCGTCACCAAGTCCTCCGAAGAGTGCAACCCGCCAGCGGACGGGTACACAAGGTGAGAGAAGGTTCATACGCGGCATCGGGGTACCCCCTCCGACAGTCGGCAGTCCGGCACAGTGAGTGGTTTGGGGTCTCATCATACAATTTTGAGAACCCACTCCACCACATAGATCACGATCCAAGTTATGTGGACCACAAATTGAGGATCGATCGCTATCCAGTGTACAGATAATGCGATCCAGATCAGAACCGCGATCCGACTTAGAACCGCAATCCGACTCAAAACGGCGATCCGACTCAGAACCGCGATCCGGAGCAGACCGCGATCCAGTTCAGATACGCGATCCAAAGTTGATCGCGATCCACTTCACAAGAACCACACTTTATGGAACGATCGCTATCCTGAAGTGATACGCGATTTAATTCAGATCGCGATCCAAGAATAAGGCAAGTTCGTGAGTGGATGGGGAAGGTGAGGGTATTTGGAGTGGACCACATATCGATATCTGATTTTTCTGAAAGGACGACACGTGGTAATAGATCCTGGACTACAGATTGACAAAATCGTAGGTTTTGGTATCTGATTCGTTACCACTAAACAGAGTTCAATTTTACTTCTAATACACGTGTCGACTTCTCTTCCGGGCTGGATTCTTTGGCTACCCGACGTCTCGAGGAAGCCTACACACTACGCAAGTCATATCCCTGGATTGTTTGGCCAGGGATTGCAAGAACTCTCAACACAGCTCAGCTGCGATTGGACGTAGAAATAACAAGTAAGGCAAGGCGAAGCAAGTGCAGGACGGATCAAGTGGTCAGAAAGTTCTGCTCAAGTGGTCAGAAGATTCAAGTTTCGCCTTATTGGACAACCGTGATCGATTGAAAAGATCACACCAAGTACTCGGTCGATCTTGTGAAGATTTCCACAAGATCACCAAAAAACCCTATCCCTAACCCAATTCGGATCAACATCGACTCAAGTCCACCGAGAAGAGAGCAACCCGCCCAACCGACGGGTACACAAGGTGAGGAAGGCTTTATACACGGAATCGGGGTACCCCCTCCATTAGTCGGTCGTTCGGGCGCCAGTGGAGAGTTGGAGTCGCATCAGCAATTTGCGAATCCCACTCCACCATAATGGTGCGCGTGTTCCGATCTTCTGGTGACTCGGGAATTCACCGTGAGTCCCTGAGAGAAGATGTAAAGGTCAAAATTGAACCTGAAATTGAAGCGTCAGCGGCAAAGGGATCACAGCAGACGTGTAAAGATAAAAAGACCCCCGGATCATCAGCGTTTTGGGAGGGGCGCAGATGAAAAAATAATTAAATTGGAAGATCAAAAGATTGATCTTGAAGCAAAACCTCAACCCCCTCCCCAGGTCTTTTCGAGGACCCTTCAAATCGCGTTGCAAAATGCGATCCGCTGGATAAAATCTCTACGGTAAAAACCGAGAGAAATTTATCCAAAACCACACCGAAATCGAAGAAGAAAAAGAATTCTAAGCCATCTCGAGTGATGATGAAGGCGCCTGAATCGGATCATGATGATACCTACATGAAGCCGGCGCAGGAGGATGATAAGACGGAAGGGTGGCAATTGGATCCGATATAATGGTGTTTACACTGGAAGGCGCTTAAAGATTTGTTGTCAAGCGATCCCGTTCTAAAGATTTTGAAACCGAAGTTGATTGGATCGCTTCGAGGACCCGTATCATCCCCCGTTCCGACACCGATCCAGTTGGAAACGATCGACCGGCTTATGGAGTTGCTACAAAACGAGGGATTCACCGCTGGAGTTTTTGACGCACAGGTGCTGTTGGAGTGCGACCATAATCGAGTGATCTAGGCAGGGCGATCTCTTTTCTTGAAGCTAGTTCCGCTTACTGGAGAATGCGATCCAGTGGATCAGACGATCCAATCGATCGTAGATATTCCAAAAGGATATCATACTGGATCGTCACAATATATGTCAGCGGAATATGAAGGGGAGTCGGATACCTCGATCAACATTCAGCGAATGTCACTTGAACCGGCTGGTGCAGCACACCTTCGTGAACGACTTGTACCGACCAAGGCCGAAGTGCAGTCGCCAACGACATCCGCAGCTGAAGATACGAATGTGACTGGATCAGGGCAGCTGCAGTCCTACGTTGAAGCTGCTATGAGGAAGTATGAACAGGACCAAGCTCGCATGATCGCTAGCCGATCCGCGATTTCCATAAATACCCCAAAAGTCGGCATCTCGGATGTGGACATGGAATCGGCCGGATCGCGTCAATCGCGATCCAATAATTACGATCCAGACGATCTGGGGCTGGAGGATCTAAGACGGCCACAAGTCGCAAGTGCAGGCACTGTACCTAATGGTGGAATTGTCACGCAGCAAATTCGAATTCTGCAATCGCAGACCTGAAAGAATTTACAGGACGGGACAAGGATGAAGATCGAGCGAGAAGTTGGGTTAACAAGGCCAAGTCTGCATTCTTACGCGATCAAGCCCCGGATGAGAAAAAATGTCTAGTATTTGGTGATTTACTCACGGGGCCGGCGCGAAATTGGTACATCCAGCTTAGCCGATACACTCGGAATTCATGGAAGGCGTTTTTGGAAACCTTCATGATCCAGTATTGTGGATATGATATGTCTGTCGGGAGACAATACTATCATGCGAAGAAGCGATCTGATGAAACTCCATTGGAATATTTGTATCGGCTGAATGTAGCCGCGATCCGAACAAAAATTCCCAATCGGGAAGGATCGCTCTCAATTCGCCGAGAACATGTGGAATATTTCATTGGTACGCTTGACGATCGCGATCTGGATAAGCAGTTGACGTTGTTACGCCTTGGAGACGCCGATTATATGGAAGAAACTCTGCAAACATATAAACGCATGGAGGGAAGACAGTATCCGAGTGCAATGAGGTCAAGCAAATTTCGTCAGCGATCTGCGTCGGCCTACCCTCGAAACCAACTCGTGCCGTGAGAGCGATTCGTCTGGAAGGCAGTAGCAGTGAGTCAGACTCGGATATTAGTGGATCAGACGCCGAAACAGATCGACGCAACCTATAGTGGCTACAAAACCATATCGCATGAAGAAATATAGTGATCATCGCGCGGGATCGGACCATTTGGATCAAGATCGCAGTCCAGATCGCGTGGTGAATCGGAAGGCTTGTACCCATTGTGGATCGAAGAAACACGATGATTGTGGATTCTGGAAGAGACTTACGTGTCATAAGGGTGGTCGTAAGGGACATCCTTCAGATAAATGTTTTTACACCTGTGCTGCCTGCGGAGATGTTCATGAGAAATGGAAAATGTCGAATGGAAGAACTCTACAACATGATACGCAAGTGGTATGCCCCAACCAAGCATGCTGAAATGCTCCCGCCGAAGGCTGAAGAAATGTTAAACTAGGACGCTCGCCAGGTTGGAATATGATACGAGCCGAGCGTTCTAGGCTCTTCATTTATGCATGTGTGGAAAGAAGGTCGACAGAGAAGATGTTAAAACTCGGATCGACCTGACTAATACATGTGAAGATTCAAATTTGCGTTCAATATCAAGTGTCGTAAGAGTTGACGAATATGCCCGATCGCCTGCGAAAATGGAGCTCGACTTAGCACCAGGGGGATCACGGAGATATTTGAAATATCATAATCCAGAAAATGATTTAAGCAAGCCAAGGCATTGGACAAGATCAACAATGAAAAAGCGGCTATGTTATTTGATTTTGGAGCCGAAGTCTCAATCGTCGACACTACCTTTGCTCGTAAGGTAGGATGTGTCATTGACGAGAGTCAGAGGCAAGAATGTGTTGGGATGGTTAAAAGCATACATGACGGATGTTCGTACAAGAATCAAGATTACGCTGAATGAACAACTAGTCTATTATCTCGATACCTGGGTGAGAGATCTGTAATGGGTCACATTACACACATAGCATTAACATAAATAAACCAACAATTACATATGTAGGCAGGTACTGTGCTCAAATAGCGGGATCAGCGTGGCAATTTATTATTGATTCATTATGGGGGCCTAAAGTCCCAATATGGACCAATGATAAATTAATATGAAATGTGTGGTTCCCGAAAGGCGGGAACACTGTCGTATTTATTACGATTAATATCTTCGTAATTAGTACGAATTAACACAAAATACAGAGCTAGATTTACTTAGTACCTGTTGCTTGGACATGAGTCTTTCTCAAGCCCACGTGTGACCTCGTGACGGTACGTTCTAGCCTCCTTACACCTGGTAGCTCTATGTTGTCCTTCCCAAGCCCGAGTTTGGGATGAGCGAATTGTCGTGGTATGACGCTCCATGTTTATTTCTGGAGCACGCTACCTTCCCCCATCTTACTGGTGTTGAGTGGGAGGCCCTTATTTGCCTCGCGACGATACCGGGAAAGGCATTTGCTGCGTCGCTGATGAGATAAGCGACCCCTGATGCGGAACGTCTCGCAATACATGGGTTTATGGCACGCGAGCTCGCCGAATCGAACCGGCGAGTTTTAACTCCCTCACAACCTTCACCTAATGAAGCCGCGAAGATGGAAACCTTTTTCTACTCTGGAGAAGGTAAGGACCGGTTGTCGCTGAATCGGTGGTTCCGAGAAGTTGATATCGCCATCGCCTCGAGACTTTCAGAGGCACTCCAGGCGAAGGTCAACTTTCTTCTTTCCCGCCTCACGGTAAGGCCAAGGAGTGGGCCCTTGGTAAGCTCGTTGTGGACGAGCACGCATTCCCCACCTTGGATACCATCCAGGACGATCTTCGTCTTGCTTTCGAGCCACCGCAAGAGGAGAAACTGGTGCGATCAAGATTTCTGTCGATGCGACAGGGTAAAATGGCGATGCGCGACTACGTGCAGATGGCTAGGCATCTGGCGTCGTGCATTATCGCTCACCCCATGGACATGTACACGCAGGTGAATGTCTTTGTGGATGGTATGCGTGAGGAGCAGACCCGCTTATCGCTGGAGCTCGCCGAGCCTGCCACATTGGAGGAGGCATTTGCCATCGCACTCCGTGAAGACTTTAGGGTCACAAAGACATATGCCAAACCCTCGGTCGTCACCGTTTCCCGGCCTTCTGGTCCAAAACTTATGAAGATCGACGTGATTGAGTCGTCGGGTGACCGACGACGTGTCATTTCCCATAAGGGTGATGCTCGCACCGGGAGTCAAATGGTTTGCTTTCGTTGTCGCAAGCCAGGACATCGCGCGGCTGAGTGCCGTGAGCCAGCGCCGATATCGGTGCAAGTAGTGGATGCCCATAATGAGGGTGCTGTACCGGCCGCACGTCCAAAAAACGGTCGGGACCAGTAGGTGCAGGGCGCCCTACTGGTTGAAACGGAGGTCCGGGTCCCCCGGTGGCAGCCCAACCTTCCAGTCCTCCTGCGCTACGCGCACGGTTAAATGTCACCACTACGAGTGGTGATTCACGTCTAATTATTGTCAGTTTACATGTCGCCGGCGTCCGGCGACCTCTGCGAGCACTCCTGGACTCAGGAGCAACAAATAATTTCTTTCGTGAATCTTTTTTATCGATGCTGCCTCCCAGCATTCAGGTCCGTGAGGGACCTGGCCAAGTCGTCGTCAAGTTGGCTGACGGGAAACTACACCGCGTATCGCGGCGCGAAATGTCGTTGCCGTACACGATTTATGGCTTTCGCAGTAGTGATGATTTTTTGGTGATCGAGATGAATTATTCATTCGATTTCATAGTGGGAATGCCTTGGTTGTCACGTTATAAGCCCCAGATCGACTGGTTAGCCAGATCAGTGAGACGTCGACGCAAGTTCGAAGTCAGTACAGTGTTTACCCATCTCTTGGTATCTCCAAGTGACTGGCCGAACGTCATAGTCGTGGATCGTCATTATAATACATTTGCGGTGCACAGAGCGAGCGATGGCCCTCTCTGCACTTCTTGTGCTGTTCTGCAAACACAAGTGACAGTGACTCCTCGCTACAGAGCAAAGAGGACGACGAGGACTACACAGTCGAACAGGGGTTCCCGCGCGTCACGAATGCGGTTGAACAGGAGTTCCCGCACGTGAATGCAGTGGTCGAACCGGGGTTCCCATCTGCACCTATTGTGGTTGAGCAGGGGCTCCCGCAAGGGCATTGTGACGACGAGCAAGAGCTCGCCAACGATTGTGACGTGGACGGACCGGAGTCCCCACGCGAGAGCATGATGGTCGAACCGGGGTTCCCATCATCACCCACTGTGGTCGAACCGAGGTTCACACATGGGCATATTGTGGTTGAGCAGGGGCTCCCACACGAGTACCACGTGGACGGACAGGAGTCCCCACGCGAGAGCATGATGGTCGAACCGGGATCCCCATCATCACCCATTGTGGTCGAACCGAGGTTCCCACATGGGCATATTGTGGTTGAGCATGGGCTCCCACACATGTTTACGGCGGCCTTGCAGGAGCTCCCGCATCAATTGTCGACGGTCGAGTTTGGGGTTCTCCCGTCTAGTGTTTCCGGCATCGTGGATGAAGACATCCAGTGCCTAGAGGGGGGTGATGGTTTATCACCTGACTGCGGTTCGCCAGCTTCGAGTAGTGACTCGAAGCACGATGGGGACAACAGCACCGAGAATTCAGCGCTGGAATGTGTCCATGCTATCGTGTACGTGGTAGGGAGTGGCCAATATATCGAAGTCGAGACCTCCTCGTGATGCGTCTTTCATTACAAGTCTTCCAGGGCTTTCCTGGAAGCATTTCCTACGTGACCTTAAGGGAGGCACTGTGGAACAAGTGTGTCTGATCACCAAAGAGACGGTAACCGTGGCAAACGAGGAGCATATGGCGCGTCCTCGAAGCGCTGAGCCAAAGTCAGCGCGTGAGGAAAGGTTTGCATTACAGTCATGGGAGGCTCTGCAAGAGTCTGGTAACCCTGTCTACGACATTGCTCGTGAGTATGCAGACGAGTTCCCGGACAAGATCCCAGCTGACTTCCTGCGGACCGTGGTGGTTCGGCACGAGATTGATCTCGTGTCAGGGTCGAAATATTGTGTAACACGGCAGTGTCCGTTGTCTCGAGATGAAGTCGAAGCTATTGACGCATTCTTCGACGGCCGCCGCAAAGCGAGTCATGTGCTTAATAGTATCTCACCACACTCGAGTCCAACCTTCTGCGTGAAGAAGGCTACGGGAGGCTGGCGGATAGTGCATGCGTTCAATCAGTTGAATGATGCCACTATTCCTGCGCAAACGCCAATTCCCAAGAAGGACATGGTGCTGAATTCCATGTCATGAAGTGTCATCTTCATGCCATCGACTTGACCGATGGCTTTTACCAGATTTTGATGCGCCCGAGCGATATCCCACTCAACGCGGTGAGCACTTCGAGTGGCATGTTATGGGAGTGGCTGGTTATGCCACAAGGGTTGAAGAACGTTCCGGCCACTTTCAATCGCATGGTGTCTCAAGTGTTGAGACCCCTTCGGAACTTTGCTCCAAGTTATTTTGACGACATGTTCGTCCACAGTCGCGCCGAGGGCAACCTCAGCGATGTTTAAGTGTACCTTCAACACTTACAACAGGTGTTTCAAGTTATGCGGGAAAACAGGTCAAACGCGAATCTCAAGATGTGTGTCTTTCGTACACCGGAGATTCCGGTGCTGGTTTGCTATGTGAATAAATTGGAAGTTCGAGCTGATCCAGAGAAGGTGTCGTCCATCTTTTCTTGGCCCACACTCAAGAACCATACGAAGTTGCGCCAGTGGCTCGGCTTGGCTAATTATTTGCACAAGTATACGAAGCATTATGCTGGTTCTATCCAGCCTCTGTCGTCACTCTTGAAAAAAAGATGCCACGTGATCGTGGCGTCCCGAGCACAAAGCAGCTTTTGAAGCAGTGAAGTCCTGACGTCAGCGCCAGTTGCTGGTCCTACCAGACGACTCCACGTGGTATGCGATGCCAGTGATTTTCCAATCGTTTGTGCCCTCATGCAATTTAATGATGAGGTCCGTGAACGAGTCGTGAGCTATCAGGCACAAAAGATGAAGCCAGCTGAAAAAAACTAATTGATTCACGAAAAGGATTTGTTAGCGATACGCTACGCACTCATCAAGTTTCGCGTGCATCTGCTTAGTGAACGTACATTTGCTTTGTATACTGATTATGCATTGCTGCGCACAGCGATGAAGAGCCCACACCTGTCCCAACAGATGGCACGATGGATCTAGTTCTTCTGTGAGTACAACATCGTCGTGTATTACAATCCAGGCAAGACTAATACTCTCGCCGACGCGCTGTCACGACGCCCCGACTACTATACTCGGACTGCTCTGAGTCGTCAGGCGACTGATGACGAGGATGGCGATGATCGGTGTAAGATGTGTGTATCGCTGAACCTTACTCGGGATACACCTGAGCTGTGTTTATTTGATGATATCGCCGCAGCATACAAGAGCGATACAGATTATGCAGACATCATCGATTATCTGATTTTTCCCAGCGATGTTGCACTGGTAGCTTTATTCCGAACCAAGCGCGATCATATTAAACTATATAATTTAGACGAAGATTTTCTTCTTTAGATCATCGATCAATTAATGCTTCTCGTACGGTGATATCCAACGACATGGGTTAGAATTAACCACGAGTATCACGATGTCCCTGATGGCGGCCATTTAGGACGCGTAAAGACTTTCGCGGCTTCAGACTTCTTCTGGCCCCACATGTATAAGTGGGTACGCAATTGGATCCGAACGTGCGAATATGCCAGCGTGTGAAGCCATCTCCATCGTCACAGGCTCCCTTGCGATCGTTGCCAATTGCAGCAGAGGCCTGGAGATCAGTTTCGATGGACTTCATCTTCGGGCTTGCGCCCGATAGCCAAGCTCAAACGGGTATCCTGGTTTTTGTTGACAGATTCAGCAAGATGACCCATCTCGTGCCTGTTCACGCTAAGATCACCGCGGCAGAGACTGCGGCGCACTTCATCGACGCGGTGCTCCGTCATCATGGCCTTCCAGAAAACATTGTTTCGGACCGTGATCCGCGATTTACGTCCGCATTTTGGACGTCAATGGTCGAGCTTCTCAACAAGAAGATTCAGATATCGACAACGGCCCATCCGGAAACGGATGGGCAAACCGAGCGCGTGAACCGAGTCCTCGAAGACGTTCTTCGAAGTTACGCTAGGTCATCACAAGTTGTAGCGCATTTTTGCCACTCGCTGAGCTCTCACTCAACAACGCCGCACACGCGTCAACAGGATAACGTCCATTTATCGTAACTTCGTCTCGTCACTCTCGTGTTCCTACTCTTCTTGCCGTGAGTTGACCCACGACACCTAGTGTCTTCACTTTTAGGGGGGGTATAATGGTGATAAACAAGGATCGAGTGCAGCTCACGATATTTTGAGCACGAATATAGTGACCCGATCAACTGTGCTTCGACGCCACGTGACGTGGTGTCCCCTTTAGCTCGATGGACTGCACAGACATTGATTGACCTGTCTTCGAGTAATCGTTCGCCTACTGCCAACTACGCGCCAATTGAGTCGGCGCGACCAATTGATGACATGGCCGTGTCGTAATTTATGCTCCAACACCAAGCCATTACCCTATTTGTACGTGACGCACTACAGTCTGCGGTAGACCGGCAGAAATAGAACGCTGACAAACATGGCAGAATGAACATGATCAAGTTTGAGAAAGGTGATCGTAAATAATTATCTACAGAAGATCTAAGGGATTCAGCGGTTACTAACCTAGGCGCGAGTAAACTCGCGCCACACTTCATCGGTCCATTCAAGGTTGAAGGCAATCGGCAACGCTTATACACTCGATGTCCCCTCGTCATTACGACTCCACCCGACGTTCTACGTCGGGCGGCTAAAGGAGTATCTCCCGGCTACGCTTCGCGGCTTGGCACCGATGCCGGCTCCAGGGGTCCAAATGTCGATCAGCCTTCCCGTCGTGCTCGACGCGCCGATGACATTGGGCGAGGTTGCGACGCCGTCTTTGCAGGACCGAGGAACTGTAGCTCCAAAACCCTCATCCGTTCGAGCAGTTCACGATTCGACTGCCGGATCACATCCGCCGTCTTCTCCGCCTGTGCAGCACGCTCAAGGGCAGCCTCAGCTTCCATCTGATCATCGGCAGCCTTGTTTACGGTCTTAAGAACGTCGTCCTGGGCAACCAGGACGCCAGCATCACCGTCGCGAGGGCCCACCACCGCTTGTGGATGCGAAAGGAAAGGTACGATGGATTGTGGATCGTATTGGGATCACGAGGACTTTCCTCGAGCAGTGTTACAGTCGGCTCACGAGAAGCGCGCGATTCCATCCGCGCGCAGTTACCGATTACGTTGGCTTGGATTCCCACCCGAGCAGGATACGATATAACTGCGTTCCTCTCGTCTTCGCGACGTTCCAGATATCGTTCAGTCATACGAGGACGTGAAGTCGGGCTATTCCGATGCGAGCGCAAACGCAAATGCTCTCGTGATAAACGAGAACGGTGAGGTGACCCACGCCGTCAAGAACGAGAACGATGAAGTGATCGAGAACGTCGTGGTGAATACATTTCACCACGATTACGAGGCGAGAATCGCCCAACAGGACGGGCAGACGAACGTGTCGCTGCCCTGCGCTAATTATTCCGCGGAGATTGACTCCGCTGTCGCGAGTGGTGCTGCCAGCGAGTCGCACCACGAATAACTGCGCTTCTCCGTTCTCTCAGACTTCGCCCAGACTTTGCAATCCAACTTCGTTCGCGATCACTGAGTGTACACTCAGCGATGTGTCGTCTCCATTCGTCATGAGTTGGGCGTGGCGTCGAGTCACAAGATTGACATCCTTCATTGACATGAACGAAGCAGAGGCGGTCCTCATTCCAAGCATTCTCAAACATCTTTTCAAACAGCGCTTCGATGAAGTGATCGGCGCGAAGTTCCTCTCGATTGGCAAATCACATTTGGAATCTGCTACCATTCTCGAGCATCCAATTTCAACGTTGAATGAAGGCACACCAAGAACGTTGCAGGGCTTCATACTCGATTCCATCAAGACCCTTCCCGCGCAGTTTTCGAAATCGACGGAAGTAGTCCCGCATCGTGTCCAGTAATCCGGAGCGTGAGCTCCGGACAAGTCGTAGAGTGACCAAGGTATGAGTTGCCGCGCCATGATGCTGGTTGTTGCGCTCCCTCTGATGGTGCTTGGGGGTGCTGCTGGATTGGGTTTTGGGTCTCCGGACATTGCTTTTTCGTTTGTGGGCGAAGGGTTTTCGACAGTTGAGCACTCACGGTTGGTGAGTGCTGTCATGAGAAGGGGGTGATGTAATGGGCTACATTACACATATAGTATTAACACAAATAAACAATTACATATGTAGGCAGGTGCTGGGCCCGAATAGCGGGCACAGCGTGGTAATTTATTATTGGTTTATTATTGGGCATAAAGTCCCCAATATGGACCAATAATAAATCAACCTGAAATGTTTGGTTCCCGAAAGGCGGGAATACTGTCGTATTTATTACGACTAAAATCTTCGTAATTAGTACGAATTGAGATAAAAATAAAAAAAGAGCTAGATTTACTTAATACCTGTTACTTAAGCTTGAGTCTTTCTGAAGCGCACGTAAGCTAGTGGCATTACGTTTTCGCGCCGTTACAATTCTTACATTTGGCGTACATGTTATGCTCGCACATAAGTGTAAGAACCTTACGGACGTAAGTCGGTGAGATTCCACGTCTTTTTTTTCGTACATAGCCTGGCTAAGGACGAGCACATTTTTGAAGTAACCCGGTGCGAAATAGCGCACCGGTCTCAATAGATGTAAAAGACATCTATTGAGGGTGACCCATGCATTACTAAGCCCTTGTAGGATCACCAACCATTCTCAGAGCCTACCGCTGGGAGTGCTCACTGCTTTATACGTGATGTCCCGCGTCCGCATTCGGATCTGATAGAAACCATCCATCAGGTCCATGGACGAAAAGATGGTACTCTTAGACATACCATCTATGATTACGTCCTTTCTCGGTATCGGCGTTAGTGCCGGTATCGTTGAGCGTTCAACTTGTTGAACGCGTGCACTATCCGCCACCCTCCTGTGGCCTTGCGCACACAGAAGGTCGGAGAGCTGTGAGGTGAAGTTGACTTGCTTATATGTTTCGCAGCTAGGCGATCGGCAAAGAACTTGTCGCTCGCTTCGACCTATTCTCGAGGCAGTGGTCACTGCTTCAAGACACAATATTTTATGCCAGGAACAAGGTCGATCTCGTGTCGAGTACCTTTATTCTTAGGTAACTCGCACGGAACGGATTTAGGAAACACATCCTTGAATTCTATCAAATCCTTGTAAAAATGATTTGACTTTAACGACTCCCAGGATATGCGATGTATATCTCTCAATCCGAGTCTTTCTAAATCAAGGACACCTTCGTCCATTGATGAGCTGCTGAAAACCCGTTCGTTCTCGTCAAAAACTGTTGCTGACCGAATGTCAGTCATGTACTCGTCTTCTGCGACGAGCACACAAATCTGCTTGACTTTGCCACTACGCAGATCACGCAAGAACCTTTTAGGTTCTAGCGTAGGCAACTGAGTTATCTCCGAAGTTAACTTCGGAGGCGCGATCAGATCAAGCGTATAAGCGCCTACGTTTGATCCGTCATTAACCAAGACGTTCAACGTCTCGGTTACTTCCTGGGGACTTATTCCCTTTTGCAGGCTCGATGGAACTTGTCCATCGACTTCATCTAGCTGTGGTGGCGCAACCTCAGCGAGATCCTCTACGATCAACTTTCCAGTTGATCTAGGATTACCGTGTTGCCGCTTCTGGGCAACCGGTTTACTCTTCGGTGAATGCTGTCCTCTAGGCAAGCATTCATGTCCCAGTCCACTCGACTTATTCGAGAGGTGGACCTTCGGCGCTACCTGTGCTTGTTCACAGCCACCGGCCCCTTTCTCCACAATGTGGCTGTCTGTCACGCTGAGTTCTTGTGCAGTCGCACTAACGACCGAATCACAAATGAGGCCATCACACTCACTCGTAGTACATTCACACGCTTGTGAACGCTCCAAGACGTTCATCAGATGGCCATCTGAGGAACAAGCGGCAGGCATCTTTACGTTTCGATGCTTCCAGCTGACCCATGGCTCGTACCTTCTGAGCCAGGTAATCCTAGGATGACATCAAATATGTCATCCAGATCACGTACGATGAAATCATCATCGAACTTTTTGCCTTCAAGCGTGTAGTGAATTCCCACTACACGTTTATTTACTGTTATGGATGCGCCAGTTGCAAGGCGCACCGTCATCCTCGTTGGAGGGGTCTCAGCGCTCAACATATTTGAGCCTACGATCATCTAGCGATTGGCGTCGAACAAAGTTGTTCGAAGCCCCACAATCAGCTAGGGCGCGAAGTGACGTGTTCGTTGTCACTTTGATCTTCAAGGTGATGAGGGATACCTCATCACTAGGAGCGGCAGCACACGGTGACTGTGTGTTGGGAGCAACCCTCTTCAAGAGTCCCGCGAACTCTCTTGACGTTGCTGGATCAGTAGGGCGATCCACCCCTACTGACCCCGACCGTTTTTTGATGGTCCACCACGTTGTTGCGATTTTGCAGCAACGTGGGACCCACGTCTCTGGCCCTTCTTGGCAGAAGGACGATCGTCGCTCCCAGTGTTACGAGACACTGGGCGTGGGGCAGTACACTCATAAGCGTATTGGCCCATCTTTTGACAGCGATTGCACTTTTTCAATCGCTTGGATCCTGGAGAGTGAGGTCGCTCGCTCTCTCCGCTGCAGATATCGCCTGACCGAGCGACTCTAGCTCAAAGCGGAACAGGTGGGTCTTGACAGGACCATTTTTCAGACCCTTGATGAACACAGTATCCTGCGTGAATTTATCAATGGGGTTAAGCACGAAACATCTAACGAGGTATCCTACGTATTTGGCGTAAGCGTGTATATCATGCTTAACCTGTCTCAGATCCAGGAGCTCAGCCCGAGCCCTGAATATGGCGCAAGGCGGTTCAAACGCGTGTCTCTACCGCGCCTTGAAGACATCATACGCTAGAAAATGTGTGGGTCGTGTTGTGTGAGCCCTAATGCCCAAGCTTTGGCACGTCCTTCCAAGTTCGACATGGCGAACTTGACCTTCATCTCATCGTACGAGCCTCAATGACATCGTCGAGTTGGACGAACCATCTCAACAAGGAGTCACTTTCGACTGCCCTGTACTTGGATGCATCAATCTTCGAGGACTCGGGTCGACGTGTATACGTCGACCCGGCAGCAGCAGCACTATCCTGCTCTTGTCTCAACAGTTACGAATGTTGAGCACCCTGCTACATCAGCAGGTCAGCTTGCTGAGCGCCTTTTTCTCTCAACAGGTCAACCTGCAGACAACCTTGCTCTTGTAGTAAGGTGAGTTTCTTTACGACTTCGTCAAGCTCATGTTGTATAAACTTGGCGATGGTTGCATGTAGTTTGTCTCCTAAACGAGACAGCAATGTGGTGTAGTGGAATTCGCAAATTTGCTGATGCGACTCCAACTCTCCATTGGCGCCCGGACGACCGACTAACGGAGGGGGTACTCCGATTCCGTGTATAAAGCCTTCCTCACCTTGTGTACCCGTCGGTTGGGCGGGTTGCTCTCTTCTCGGTGGACTTGAGTCGATGTTGATCCGAATTGGGTGAGGGATAGGGGGTTTTGGTGATCTTGTGGAAATCTTCACAAGATCGACCGAGTACTTGGTGTGATCTTTTCAATCGATCACGGTTGTCCAATAAGGCGAAACTTGAATCTTCTGACCACTTGAGCAGAACTTTCTGACCACTTGATCCGTCCTGCACTTGCTTCGCCTTGCCTTACTTGTTATTTCTACGTCCAATCGCAGCTGAGATGTGTTGAGAGTTCTTGCAATCCCTGGCCAAACAATCCAGGGATATGACTTGCGTAGTGTGTAGGCTTTCTCGAGACGTCGGGTAGCCAAAGAATCCAGCCCGGAAGAGAAGTCGACACGTGTATTAGAAGTAAAATTGAACTCTGTTTAGTGGTAACGAATCAGATACCAAAACCTACGATTTTGTCAATCTGTAGTCCAGGATCTATTACCACGTGTCGTCCTTTCAGAAAAATCAGATATCGATATGTGGTCCACTCCAAATACCCTCACCTTCCCCATCCACTCACGAACTTGCCTTATTCTTGGATCGCGATCTGAATTAAATCGCGTATCACTTCAGGATAGCGATCTTTCCATAAAGTGTGGTTCTTGTGAAGTGGATCGCGATCAACTTTGGATCGCGTATCTGAACTGGATCGCGGTCTTCTCCGGATCGCGGTTCTGAGTCGGATCGCGGTTCCGAGCTTGATCGCATTATCTGTACTTTACGAGATTTTGTTTACTCGCTCCTCCACAACTGTCCCCTGCATCGTTAGCCGGCATACAGTGTTGGATGACTGTGCATCGTATCCACATTTGTCAACTCGGTCATCTCCATGTCTTCTTCTTCGTCTGCGGCCGCTTCCCCCGCCAGACAGGATGGCTCCGATTCCGTCATATTTGCAAGCCTTTTAGCCGTTTCGGGACCAGAACTTTCTCGCATGGTTGATCCTCCCACGAGCCATTCTTTCCGATCACGGATTTTGCTTCCTTCCACTCGTATAGAATTCTAGCCAGTTATAAATCGCCGTATCTTGGAGTTATCCATTGCGGCATTATACGATCGTTTGGACGCCCAAACTGCCGTTGTGAACATTATCATTCCTTGAAGGATGCTCTACGAGAGCAAGAAGTGCGCTATAATCGGTTGGAATGTGAATTGCGATCCTTCCAGGAACTAGCACCTCCTCAGTCCAAGTTCGTCTTAGATCGCTATAAACGGCTCCAGGAACGTTACGACGCTGCAGCTCAAAAAGCTCAAGATTTTGAAGACGAATTGGGCCTACAAGCGGATCAATCTCAAGAGATTGCAAGTTTGTAACCGCTCTACTCAAGGCAAACACGGCGAACCAACATGCTCAGGAGAGACACGGACGAGAAATGGCTGTGGTTGAGCAAGTCTTGAAGGATCAGTTCCAACTCCAGCTAGCTTCTCTCCAGAATCGGTTGGATGAACTCCAAGCCACTAATGATGATATTCTCAATGAGAGTATTCGCAAAGATGCCTCCTTGGATCAGCTTCGTGGGGAAATTCAGATCGGAAGTGGAACGTGATCTTGCCGTCCACAATTGGGATGCGCTTAGATCCCACTTAGCCCAGCTAGCATCTGGATCACATTCAATCATCCAATCTAACCCTACTGCACGAGATAGATCGGCATCCCGGAAAAGCAAACGGTCTTCGTCTCCATCAACGTCCGAATTTCACCCAAGCGTCCTCGAGCCGTAGGCCCTTCTTCTTCGACCCCACCTGACTCCATCCAAGGGAAATTTTCGTCGATCCGGAAATATACTCCAGCGCGATCCGCTCCATCGGCGAGTTCCACTGCGCCAGCGCGATGTTTCGGATACAGTAGACGTGATTTGTATGCCTCCAAAACACAAACGAATACACGGAAAAAGGTTCTCACCCCTTCGAAATTGATAGGGAAGAAAAAAATTCTTATACCTTCGAAAGGGAAAGGTAAAAAATTAATTCCTGCGTCTCCCTTCTCCGAGTCAGATGACGACAAAGATTCTTCCGATTCTGGAGATTCTAAACTTGTAGCTCTGTCTGGATCGCATTCTTCCTCTAGGCGTCGTGGATCGTCAACTGGAATTTTTAAGCACTTTGTATCACCTGGTTCCCCGATCAATGTCGAAACTTCCAATTCTACGTCTGAGTAACTCCCAGCTTCGCCTGCGCCATCCACCTCGACTAAAATTTTAAAGCTAAATCTCTTTGGCGAAACCTCTAGCGATTCCGAAGGGCTGTCAATTTCAACCAAAATTCCGTAAGAAGATTAACATTTTGCTCTTGCAACACGAATACGCCGATCTACCAGCTACTCAGAAGCCGCGAAATCAATGGAATCCTGGATACCGCAAACGAGTTCTTCGATCGTCAGCTCAGGTTGCGCCATGGTCAGCCCGACGAATTAGCTCAACCTGTGTGGCTGAATTGGAAATGGAACTTTTGTACAAGCATCTTTACAAGCCCATAAGATACCCTTTTTCCATGCTGCCTACCGCTCCCTGACTACCCATGCTGGCCACTGCGGCACAAACTGCGGCACTTTATGATCAGCAACCGTAGAAAAATCTTGATACGTTAGTCACCCCGGTTTCTTTTCCAATAAATGGGTGGTTTGACAAGTTATAAATATATTATTTTGAATTGAAGATCGGCACCGGCAGGGTCTATGAGAATCGTCTCATTCGTTGTTTCTATCGAAGGAACAGCGAGAGAGCGATTAGAATTGGCGAAGTTTTACAAAGAGCATAAACAGCGTCGATCGTGATCTAGACCCTGTTTGGAGACGGTGCTTCGACTCATTCTTCGGGAAATGGTCATGGGGCACTGTGATCTGGATATCTTGTTGGACACTTTTTTCTCCCTTTCCCTCAGCCCTCCGAAGTACCAGTGTGGTATCTCCTTTGGATTGTAAACAGAAAACATCCCCAACCTGATTACTGCACTGTCGTTACTGGATTCAGCGGAGCCTTGGCGGAACCAATATCGATCTTAAATCGCGTATCACCCCGGATCATCCCTCGCCCGTTTATCCAGTAATTCTCTTCCCAAATTGTATTCGTGATCCGATAACACTTCTTGATCGTTCAATACGATTTCATTTTGTTTCTCCATTTCGTTAATCTTCTCCAAAATTGTCTCTTTTTCTCAGGCCTTTTCAGCCGCGATCCAGTCTCGCAGACCTTCGATCACTATACTTATTATATACAAATTACCTTTCCACCACCCTATGCAACCTTCTTGCATATTGTGCCACTCCCAACACTCGATCTTCGTTATCCACCAGATCCTTCTTCATGTGACTGCATCACTTCAAAACGATTTTTGATAATTTCTCCACGTTCAAAATCTCGTAATAGTGTGTGGCGAAGCTAAAGAATAAATTTTGCAAAGTGTGATCGCATATTTTCGGTTAAGTCCGAAATGGTCAATATTGATGAATCGCAACCAGCAGAAGGAGTTTTCGAGACGTTGCGAATGGAATGGACTGCAGTGAATGGTGGTGCTCGCAGCTCTTTGTTAAATTAATTACGGCCTCGAAATACGCAATTGCGATCTCCGGTATTTTTCGATGTTGATCCGCGTGAACGCGATCGTTAAGAAGGAGGATTGGTAAGCTCAAGTATGTAAAAGACGGTCTGGTGTTAATTTCGTCACTACGGAGGAATTTAATGAGGTGGACATGACATATCATATAGATGGAACATTTCACATGATCCGAGGAACGGTGAAGGTTACAAGTCGTGATCCGGCGGACCGCGATCCGATACTAATTATTAGTACCGCGATCCGATATTCACTACTAGTACCGCGATCCGAGTACTTAGATAAGTACCGTGATCCAATACTAAACTGGTATTAGATCCTATCGAGGTAGCGATCCAAATCGCAGCGATATTGGAGGGGACCACATATCGATATCTGATTTTTCTGAAAGGACGACACGTGGTAATAGATCCTGGACTACAGTTAGACAAAATCGTAGGTTTTGGTATCTGATTCGTTACCACTAAACAGAGCTCAATTTTACTTCTAATACACGTGTCGACTTCTCTTCCGGGATGGATTCTTTGGCTACCCGACGTCTCGAGAAAGCCTACACACTACGCAAGTCATATCCCTGGATTGTTTGGCCAGGGATTGCAAGAACTCTCAACACAGCTCAGCTGCGATTGGACGTAGAAATAACAAGTAAGGCAAGGCGAAGCAAGTGCAGGACGGATCAAGTGGTCAGAAAGTTCTGCTCAAGTGGTCAGAAGATTCAAGTTTCGCCTTATTGGACAACCGTGATCGATTGAAAATATCACACCAAGTACTCGGTCGATCTTGTGAAGATTTCCACAAGATCACCAAAACCCCCTATCCCTCACCAATTCGGATCAACATCGACTCAAGTCCACCGAGAAGAGAGCAACCCGCCCAACCGACGGGTACACAAGGTGAGGAAGGTTTTATACACGGAATCGGAGTACCCCCCTCCGTTAGTCGGTCGTCCGGGCGCCAGTGGAGAGTTGGAGTCGCATCAGCAATTTTGCGAATCCCACTCCACCACACGAGCTTAAATCTACATTTAGGCTCATGCGTTAGGATACTCTTCTAAAGAGTCGCGTATCCGATCTATATATATATATAGCCAATCAGTAGTTAAGTTTATATTTAAATATAATTCATTAAATATAAATCAGTCTTGAATTGCCTAAATGCAAAGCACCACGCACGAGAAGCTGAGTAAGCTTCTGCGTGACTTAAGTAGGACACTTGTTCAGAGGTTCGTTTCGCTCTCGCTTAAGCGATAGGCAACTGGTGATACGACTGTTTAAGCAGTCGACCAATCTCCTAATCACCCTCGCATGCGAAGGTAAGAAGGTCTAACCGCTTCCTCGCTTGTGCTGAAGGTGTATGCTAGTAGCACGAGGAAATTTCGTAGAAGTGCTTGTCTACACTTGGTAGCACTAGCAGTCCTCGCCACGACCCGTCTCTCTGAGCGTGCGTGTGGTTAAGATGGACCTTAATATGGACTGGAGTGACTTCCCTCACCTCTCCCAACATCATAGGGAGTTGGCAGAGCATATGGCGCAGGGAATTGGTGAACAAGCCCTGGTCAATCTCTTGCATTGTCCTCCTGAGCAACATGTTGCTCAGTTGAAGCAATTTGAGGCGTTTGTGATCGGACAGCGTAGAAACGCGTCCGAGGTAAACAGCCAAGCCACCGCTGAGTCCATCAATAAGACTCAGGATGAGCTTAGGCTTGAGCAGGCACGTAATGAGGCGATCAAGAGAACTGTTGAGACGCTCTCTGCCCGGCCTGCTCAACCGAGGCCCATTCGGATGGACCCTCCGAAGTTCGATGGAACTAGCCCTCACACGATTGTTCACTGGATATTAGCAGTTGAGCAATGTAGAGTGGCGCAGCTCATCGAAGACGACACCAGAATGGTGTCGTATGCCATGTCCAACTTGCGTGGCAAAGCGTCAGAGTGGGCATACTCTGCGCTGATGGCTAATGCTGATGCATTTCCATCATGGGCGATCTTTAAGGCAAAGATTCGCGCCATGTATCAGCCGCCTAACAACAAAGTGTTGCTTATGGAGCGCGTTTTTGAAGCACGACAGGCGAAACGCTCTCAGCAAGAATTTGTGAATGAGATGCGTGCGATGTAGACGTCCATCAATGGGTAACCGATACCAGAACGTATCAAGGTGGCCACGTTCATGAATGGACTTAGGCACGGCCCATCTCATCAGGTCCTTTTTAGAAAGGTGCCAGCGACGATGGAAGAGGCAATTGACATTGCCTTAGTTGAGGAGCAATCCTGCAACAGCGCCTCGGCGACAGCCTATTACAGGCCGTCGTCCGAGAAGTCTGATGCCACTCCTATGGAGCTAGGAAATGCAGACGTGGTCTACTACAAGTGCGGCAAGCGAGGTCATATGATGGCTCGCTGCTATGCCAAACTTGCTGCTGATGCCAAGGCCCAGCAAAAAGTCTCCCAATCCGAAGGGTGGTTCGAAGAACCGTGCACGTCGCACGGATTCATATTCGATCCCCGATAAGTCAGGAAATGCTGGAGCGCAGTAGGGGAGGGATGCCCTACTGTCGCGGACTTTGAAGCTACCCCTAAGTTCAGAGTGATCGAACAAATGGGTAGCATAGTCCCTGAGGTTTCGAAAGGTCGGACCTCAACCCTTTTGGTCTATAGCGCTCGAGTACGAGGCTATGACCAAGTGATGACCCTTCTCGTGGATTCGGGTGCATCACAAAACTTTGTGAACCTCGCGGCTCTGAAAAAGAGACCGGCGAGTTATGAGTCGCTTTGCCAGGATGGCAAGCGAGAAGAGGCGATCATTCGTTTAGCAAATGGCGTGCTCGTTAAATCGGAGGGAGTTCAAGTTGAAGTCGCCTTCAGCTTTAGTGACTTCTCTTGTAAAGTGAAGTTCACAGTGCTAGGTATGGAGAGTCCGTATAACCTCATCCTAGGCATGCCTTGGTTGGCTAGACACCAACCATGGATAGACTGGCGTACACGCATAGTCGCTAGCTCTAGGCAAGACACCGGAAAGGATGTGCTCTTGCGAGAGGCTTATGTGGCTGATGCTGTATCCAACACAGTCGAGGGTGAGATGACGGTATATCAATCGGCACCAGGAACTACCCAGCTCGAAAGGAGTGGTGTAGTTGGAAGTGCCCTGGCAGAAAGGCAGGTGACACATACTTCTACCCAGGTCGAACAGACTGGTGTAGTGAATGGGGCGATGACAGGTAGTCATGCGTCCAATGGTCCTGCACAGAGCCGAGAGCATGTGGAAGATGATAGTGGTCTGACAAGAAGTCAATCGCCACAAGAAACGGCACAGAGCCATGAGTCTGGTGCGGTTGGAAGGAGTGCGTTAGCTTATATAGTAACGACACCTTCTTCCAGTTCAAAGTTCGTGGTGACTCGAAGAAAGAGCACCTGGCGTTTTAAGACGATCAATGGCACGTCGAAACGAGTGACTCTTGGATCAGTCTCGGTCCAAGAGGACGGACCTACGAACGAGTTGTTCGAGGTCGTCGAAGACAAATGCCGGAGGCATCCTTAGTTATGGTGCTCCAACTTGTCTTGGCATCTGCCGAAGAGATAGTAAATCTCTCGGAGATCTGTTCCTGTCCGAACTAAAGGAAGGAAAGATCCACGAGATAGTCGCACCAGTTTCAGAAGAGTACGTGGTGGACTGTTGCTCTTCATACACAATGGATGAGAGCGTCTTGGAGACCGACAAGAAGAAAAGGTTTGCTGGTCAAGGCTGGGAAGCCTTGAAGGATAGCAGCATCTATGATGTTCTGTGGAAACACCGTGATGTGTTTCCAGCAGAAGTGCAGAGCCGCCTACCGGCCGATAGATGCATCAGGCACGAGATTGACCTGGAACCTGGCACCAAGTATTGTGTGACCAGGCAATGGCTGCTGTCGAAGGAACAAGTCGATTACATCGATTATTTCTTCGACAAGCGAGCTAAGGCGGGACATGTACGTGAGAGCAAATCGCCTCACTGCAGCCCGACCTTCTGTGTGTAAAGCAACAGGTGGATGACGCGTGGTTCATGCTTATAATAAGCGGAATACAGCCACCATTCCAGCGCAAACGCCGATCCCGCGGAAAGATGTCTTGTTGAATTCCATGGGAAAGTCAACTATCTTTTCCGCGTTGGATCTGAAGGATGGCTACTACCAAGTTCTCATGAGAGATACCGAAGTAGCCAAAACGGCAGTAAGCACCCCAAGCGGTATGGCTTGTGATGCCACAAGGGTTGAAAAATGCTCCGGCAACATTCAACCGAGTGGTGGCTCACGTGATGCGTCAGCACCGTGCCTACGCGCCCCATTACTTTGACCATGTATTCGTGCATAGTAGGGCGGAGGACGTTCTGAGCGCGATAGAGTCGCACAAGCGTCATTTAGACACTGTGTTGCAGACTCTGGGGACGCCCAATTATACGTGAACTCGCAAAAGTGCGTAATAGGGGTCCCCGAGATACCTGTACTGGGCTGCATCGTAGGTGCACATGGTGTACGAGCATACCCAGAAAAGGTAAAGGCTGTAAAGGAATGGCCAGTCCCACGTAATGTGAAGGATGTGCGCCGATTCCTTGGGCTCGCTAATTACTTGCATAAGTACAGCAAGAATTATGCGGAGCGGACTAAGCCATTGTCTGACCTTTTGAAAAAGGTTGTAGAATGGACTTGGTCAAAGGAGCAAGAAGATGCGTTCACTTCAGTGAAGCAATCTCTTGTAGAGGCACCGGTCTTGGAATTTTAAGACGCGGATAAGCCCTTTAGCGTCGTCTGCAATGCAAGCAATTGTGCAATCGGCAGCGCGCTCATGCAAAAGGATAACAGCGGCGTTGACCGTGTCATATCTTATCAGTCTCGGCTTTTGAAAGACGCAGAGCTGAATTACCCTGTGCATGACAGAGAGCTACTTTCAATTAAGTATGCCCTTGTAAAGTTTCGGGTGCACCTCTTGGGTACCGAACCTTTTGTGGTTTATACGGATCACGCATCACTGCGGACCGCTATAAATTCACCGCACCTCTCGCCGAGAATGGCGACATGGCTGACATTCTTCTCTGAATTTATTTCAAAGTTGAATATAAGCCGGGGAAGTCTAATGTCTTGACTGACGCGTTATCGCGCAGGTCAGACTTCGAGGCAAGACACCAGGAAAGTGTGTCTCGTGCGAAAGCACAAGTTGAGTCGTCAATATTGGCAGCCATGAAGGCCTACCATGTGACGAGCTCAATGGCCTCCGATATAAAGGAGTGTTACAGTCAAGACGAACATTGTCGCCTGCTGTTGGATCATTATGGTGAACAAAAGGGTACCTTTCAGTCGCACCTCAAAGCAAAACTTAAATCGCTTTAGTTACAGTGATGGCCTGTTATGGAATCAACTGTCACCCTGTGATCCCTTGAGAATCTATGTCCCTCATGACACAGATCTCAAGCTAATGATACTTTACGAGTGCCATGATGCGCCATCTAGTGGGCATCTGGGCCGTGAAAAGACATTCTTACGAGTGTCAGAGGAATTTTGTTGGCTCCATGGGTGGCCAACTGTATTCTCTCTTTTGAAGAGTGTCAGCGCATTAAGCCTGCACCTTCTAGTAGTGCGCCATTGAAGCCACTGCCGATACCAACGGATTTTTGGAAGTCGGTAAGTTTGAACTTCATGTTTGGATTACCGCCTGACCATAAAGGCAGGACGGAACTCGTCGTCTTTGTAGACAGACTGAGCAAGATGGTGCATTTAGCACCATGTAGCACCAAGATCTCAGGAAAAGAGGCTGCCCTCTTGTTCCTGGATCACGTGTATCGACTACACGGGATGCCCGAGTCCATAGTATCGGACCGGTATCCGCGTTTTATGTCGGGTTTTGGCGACATGTGTTCGAGATGCTGGGTAGAAAGCTCCACATGTCAACCGCTGATCATCCCCAGACCGATGGCCAAACAGAACGAGCCAATCGAGTCGTGGCGGATGTGTTGCGTAAATTATCGACTCCCAAAGAATGGAGCAAGCAATTTCCATTCGTGGACTTCGCTATTAATAACAGTGTTTACGCCAGTACGGGTGAAACACCGTTTTATATTAACGGACTGCGTCATTCTCGAACGCCAGTCTCGTTTGTACGCAGCCCGAGTCTTAGTGGAGGAGGGCCCCTCCCTTCGCTCGGTGCGAATGCCAAAGAGGGCCAAGGTTGCCCTAGTGACACTGCTAATTTAGCAGTGGTCACGACACCTATAGGTGTCACAGAGGAGGCACGGCAAGAAATGCCAGTGCTCCTTGACGATGACACTGTCGTGTTATCAACAGCGTCGACCCATGAACGACCTCTTGGAGGCGTCATCGGCGAGCTGGATACTAAGAGCGTGAGCAAAGCTCAGCGCTTTGTGGATGAGCGATTAGCCATCACACGTAAAGTCCGTGACGCGATGGTAAGCGCACAGGACAAGCAAAAACAATATGCAGACCAGCATGGTCGCAAAAACAATGAACACTTAAGTGTGGGGGACAAAGTGCTATTAAGTACTGCTACCCTACCTAAACATGCAATTTCTTGTACTACCTGGTGGTACTACTAAGCTATTGCCCCGATTCATTGGGCCCTTTACGGTTAAAGAAGTTGGAGACCTAAATTATAGGCTCACTCTCCCACCGTATATGAAGACGCACCCCGTATTTTACGTGGGTCGTCTGAAACGGTATGTTGATCCAGAAGAGATCACATATCCGCATCGGTATAACGAGACCGATGGTGACGCCGACTGTGAGTCGAGCGTCGCGACCGATCAGGAGACGAGGAAGCCGAGAGGCTCCCCGTATACGAACGAGGTCTCGGTAGAGGACACGGTGGACGAGGAGTACTTCGCGCTTGACGCGGGTCTCTCATCACCAGTCGCTCTAAAAGATCCAACCGAGGCTTCAGGCGGTCATACCCCTGACGATCCTCGCCCTCACATCGCGCAGATCCGAGGTCAGTCGCGAGACTTGACTCTAGAGATCTGTCATCTGCCTCTTCAGCGCAGCGGACTCAGCCTGCGACTGAACAGCAGCAGGATAGGCAGCCGCGAGTAGGTGGGCGTAATCGCCACTCCTATCGGGCGCCACCTGTGTTGGTGGACACGGATGGGAATACGCGCTTCCTTGTTGGAAGGCTGTTGGCCCACCGGTTTGTAAAGCGAAAGCTCCAAATCCTTGTCCAGTGGAAGGATTACACAGCGATCTTTAATTTATGGGAGCCTGTTAACGCCTTGAGCGTCGACGTGCCTGGGCTGGTGGCTGCTTATGTGAAGCAGCACCAGCTGTCGTCTTTCTGCTAGGTCCGGAAGGACTAGCAGAAGAAGCGTAGAGAGAATCACTTGGGGGTCGCTTACCACCCAAGATTTCATTCGCACGCGTCACGGCTGATTCGCTGCGACCGCTGTTTAGTTGCATCTTCATGCAAGGTAACACGGCGCCGAAGTTCAGCTTCATAGTCGTCGGCTGTTTCGTTAGAACGCAGCACGACTGGAATTGGGAAAGCACGACCAAGTGTTTTGCCCTGCTTTTTCCACAAGGGAAAGAAGCTATAAAATTTATGGGCGTCAATAGTTGCACGCTGCAAAAGCGCTGCGCTGGACCCATCCGAGTTCATCCACTCAGATGGAGGTGGCATTGGTGGCAAGCCACCACCCACGTAGCCTCCCTCGCGACGGCGGGCTAGCGAGGCCAAAGGTGTACTCGGTGGAGCTTTGAGCTTACACTCACCTCAGTCTGGCTCTCCGTTATGGATTGTCAAGACATCAGCCTGAGGAGTCACATTAAATTGAGTTGCGACTGCTCCTTTCGAAGTAGCGCGCTCAGCCTTAGTCGCTGCGCTCGAAGGCACAGGCGACGAGGCCTTACCTTCGCTTGCAGGAAGCACAGACGCTCCCTCAAGGACGGATACCTCAAATGTTGGGGACATATGTCCCATCAACGCGCTTTGCTTATCTCCACTTTGGGGTGATCGCAATGGCGTGCTCTCATTGTAGTCTACAATGAGAAGTGAATCTTCATCCACATTTCCCTCGAATTACATGATATTAAAGGAAAATCTTTACGTAAACGACAGTGAGATGAAAAATTCGCCTCAGTGCCTGAAGCACTATGCGACGGCTGCGAATCATCGTGGCGCGTGCGCTTAGTGCTGGACTGCATGGGCGCCTTTTCAGGCGACCCATCAGCCTTACCACGTTTCAAAGGCATGAGAATTGAGTAGACTAAGCGGCGCGTTTTACAAATCACTCTGTCTCCTAGGCGATGTTTTACAAAATGTAAAAATCGTTCTAAAACGGAGGATGGTATAACAGAGTGTCTAGTTACACGTAAACATTAGGTAATATACTTAATGTAAGGTCTAAAAGTATCCATGATTACTTTTGACCTGTCACTTGGGTGCGATACACAAACGTGATCCACCCTCGTGAATGTGATAGCCATTGATGGATTCACATGGGAAGGGATGGCGCTAGCTGAAGCTAGGCATCGCGACGTCTCAGAAGAATGTCATTCGCAAACTTAAATCTAGATTTAGGCTCATGCATTAGGATACTCTTCTAAAGAGTCGCGTATCCGATCTCTTATATATATATATATAGCCAATCAGTAGTTATGTTTATATTTAATTATAATTCATTAAATATAAATCAGTCTTGAATTGCCTAAACGCAAAGCACCACGCACGAGAAGCTGAGTAAGCTTCTGCGTGACTTAAGTAGGACACTTGTTCAGAGGTTCGTTTCGCTCTCGCTTAAGCGATAGGAAACTGGTGATACGACTGTTTAAGCAGTCGACCAACCGCATATCCTCCCTCGCACGCGAAGTTAAGACGATCTAAACGCTTCCTCGCTTGTGCTGAAGGTGTGCGCTAAGAAGCACGAGGCAACTTCGTAGAAGTGGCCCGTCTACAATCTCTTATGCTTAGTCCTCTGTCACGCGCTTCTTCTGGTCACACTTATGCAGCAGCGCTTACCCACATTGGGTGGCGCGCGCAATTTGGGCTCATAACCTGTAGAAAATTAGGAAGGCATGACAAAAACACTTAACTTACAAACGCATGCCAGACGCGTTTCGGCCCGCCGCCGCGGGCCTACTCAGTAGCTTACCGATCGCAAAGTAATCTCTCTCTAGACCTCTACTGCTGCCACACGTTAACCTATGCATGGAATATTCTAAAATCTACCTCGCAAAAGACTATTCTAGCACTACCTAGCAGACTTCACGGCGTACATCTAGTACCTGGATCGATACAAAGTCCCACCTTTAAACAGGTGACACTGTAAGCAGGTGCCTCTTTGCTGTACCGACTATCCTGTTATCAGCATAGGCAGAGCGTTACAGGCCGCGTCTTCGACCCATCCTCGTCTTCCAACAGGCAAAGCCAGGAGCAGGCAGGCAAAATACCACCACCGGTCCGCTAAATTTATAAAACCCTCTTCTGCCTAGAGAAGAAGACTTCGCTAGTAAAGGTCTTATCAAGCCAGACCACTGCCTGTCGTATCTTACTTAATACATCTGCATGCATTTTGACGCTACAGATTAAGTCATTTCTGTTCCTTAAATCGTGACGTCGGGGTAGTGATACTTTCAAGCAATAATTTTTTAATATTTTAGAATCTACAACTTGTATCGACGTGAGCGTGCCAGCAGGTCAGCTGCGTGTATGACACCCTGAAGTTTGCCGCGGTGTGTGACGAATAACTGTGGACACTTGTGTACTGAGATAAGCAGGATCAAGTGGCTGGCAAAAGTGTCGCGAGGTACGTGAATGTATTCATCTTCCAGGCTCAGTACTTCAAGGTGCACCAAATCCACAACCTCGGACGTCTCTGTCGCTGGGTTTGACAACACAATGGCTTGCTTGGCCGTGATGCCAGCCACCGGAACGCAAGTGTAGTTTGAAGCTTTCCCACTTCGAAGACTGATCTCCCATCGTACAACAAGAGACTCTAACTCCTCCCGGATGGCAACGCCTAGCATGATCATCGTCCTGACATCATCTATGACTGGAAACACATCAACTACCTTGCCCTTCTTTCCACGGCTGGTCACGTCCAGCAAATGCTTGATTGAAGCCAATGTTTGGTGCCGAACGAGGTAGAAAGACGGTACATCGCGCATGAGATCACCGGCTGAGAGCGAGTACGATATCTGCTTTGTGAGGTCTGGCCACTGCGGCAAGTTCTTTTGACGAGCCATTGTCTCATACATATCGAGCGAGAACGACCGCGTGACAGCACGCCCCACGATCACGCAAAGGAGGACTGGAATCATGTAGCTTAGCTGGCCTGTAAGCTCGAACACAATCACTGCAATACTGATGGTTCCAGTGGCACCAGCCGTGAAGCTGGCGGCACCAACGACTGCGTATCCTCCGACAGACAACTCTCCTTCGCTCAAGATCACGATCATTTCGCCAAATAGACGACCAACTACTGCACCAATTGCAAACACGGGCGTGACAATGCCGCTTGGCACAAACACCGTAATGCTGATAATCATAGACCAGAAGCGTACAATCACGTAGAGGAACAAGTTCATAATCAGCGACGGAGATGTCCAAGAGCTGCCGAAATCGACTGACAAGTGAGTTGTGTTTGATACTTCATGAGCTGTCAGCGTTTTTGTAGAAAACATGTCATTGATAGTCTGGTGTTGGGTAAGCTGCATGAAGCGTCCAACTGGATACTCAACGAGAGAGAATAAAAGTGCCACCAATGCAGCATAAATGAACGGAGAAAGCCCGCCACACAATGGTAGTAAGAATTGGACCATCGATCGTTCTTTCAAATCAAGAATCATGCGGTATGACCGTGCTAAGAGTCCAGCAAGTACTCCACAAATTACTGCAAGCAACAAAAAGAGCGCAATCTCGCAATTTTTGTATGGCAGTGCATCGAAATCAGTCGTGAAAAGCGAACCGTGCGATCCAGCCAATAGACTATTAAGACCACGAAAAACCACAACACTCACGACAGAAGAGAAGAAGGCACGCCAATAGTTGGACGTCACGTAGTACGACGTTGTGACCTCGATACTGAAGAGGACACCGCCGACTGGAGCACCAAATGTTGCAGTAACTCCAACAGCACAGGCCGCAGCTAGCATATGTTGTGTTAGATCGTTTGACTGCCGGATCTGCTCAAACAGCGGCAAATTCAACAATTGTCGAGCAATGATGGAGCTCAGGTGCACGAATGGTCCCTCTTTGCCAATCGTAAGCCCACTACTCAGTGCGAATACCAAGCCGAAGCACTTGGCGATCAGCGCACGACCAGTGAGATAATTTGGAAGCGGGAATCCTCCTAATATGCTTTTCATCTCTGGTATACCTGACCCGACGGCTTCAGGACACACCACAACCGTGCAGCCTACTCCTAATAGCAAGATAAAAACTCGAAAAAGGATGTACAACAAATACTCCCGCAGCCATCCTTCTCCTAATGCTGTGAAGCTCTGATGCAGTCTAGAAACAATCAACACGCCAGCATAAATACTCCAGGCTGTTATAGATGCTAATGCACCCAAAAGCAGCAGAAAGACCCAGGAACTCTGCAGAAATGACGTCATGCGCTCGCGCTCAAGCAGAGTGCGAGCCAATGGAATAAAGGTAGTCTCCATATCTATTAAAGACCCAGAAGCTTCAGTATCACACGTCCGAAAGCCCTGAAATTCCTCCAGCCCCTCGTCGTCGTCGTCAAGCAGCTGCAGCGGTCGGTAACGTCCGTTTAGCGTGTTTAGATCCGATCCTGACTGTTTCATGGATATTTTAGCTTGCTCTAGAGCTTCAAAAGGTGACCATCCATTTGTCCACTTAGTTGTAGCACTTAACGCATTGACGTTTGCTCTCTGGACGGTGTTTACGGGCGGAGCGCAGGAAGTGGCGACAGACGCAGTCGTCTGGACGCTCTCACTGGAGTTAATATCATGAATTGATATAGAGTCAGATATAAACAGAGAGAATGAGCCTTTATTGTCCGCGTGGGAGGACGTAGATGCTGCGCTGGACGAGGGCGATGACATGCTTGGCCGGTTGAAGCTTGATGCTTATCGAGGGTTCTGATCATATATCAAGTTTAAAATAGTACTTTGAATTATTTTAATTATTATTGTTATTTTAGACGGATATTTAATATATATTTGATTGCTTTTACATAATTGGATAAATGGATATTTATGTACGGGCAATTCGATGTATCGAATATCCGTCTTTTTTCTGGTGGGGATCATGTAATTGTAGCTTGTATTATGTACAACTATAACGATTGAGCGAATGAATAGTACGTTTTATGTTTTAAGCATGTCGCTTGATATATAAAACTGAATGAACTAATTAATGGGTCTCTCTCTAAAGTCCCCGCGCTAAAATGGTGTGAAGTTTGTACAGCGCGTCTGCTGCTGAGGGTCGATCCTTGGGATCAATGGACACACATGCCATTCCTAAGTCCCTAATAGCTTTGGGGGTTCCTAAAGAAAACTCGATTCGGAGTTTACCCGACGCCACCAATTGTAAAATTGCTAGGTCAGGCATCGCTCGGCCGGAATTGCTTTTGTCCTTGGAGTTAGCATAAGGAAGCAAATGCTGATCTAATTCGGCCAGCACAACACCAAACGAAAACATGTCGGCCTTGTCGTCATACCGGTCTCCCATCATCACTTCCGGTGCCATCCACCGAGAGGATCCGACGCCGCCAGTCATTGTAAAGTCGGACCGTTCTCGAGAGACCCCAAAGTCTGTGAGCTTTGCATCCAATTGTGATGTCAGTAAAATGTTCTTGGACTTGAGGTCACGATGAAGAACGGGTGGTGACAACGAGTGCAGATACGTGAGAGAGTGAGCGACGTGGAGAGCAATTGTAGCTTTGCTTCGGTCAAAGCCAAGCGGAGTGTGCTCGTCTTCGCAATTCTTGAGAAGAATTCGAAGATCGCCACCTTCCATATACTCGGACAACACGCAAAGATCGGTGAGCGAGTCCCAGGCAACACCAACGAAATGGACGATGCGTTCGTGGTTCAGTGTCGCCATCAGCTTGACCTCCGCCAGAAAATCGTTCAAGTGACTAATACTCTTGCGCATTTCTGGCAACAACATTTTCACGGCCACACGTTCACCATTGAATAAGCCCACGTAGACTTCCCCATAACCTCCTCGACTAATGAGGTCCTGCACGAGAATTTTTTCGCGAGGAACACGAGCGGTAACAATGATCTCGTCGTCCCACAACCCATTAGCCCCGCTTCGGCCACGTATTTTCTCTTCAGTAATTGTATTATCCTGTGAGTGCGAGGATTCCGAGCCCAGCGTGATAGCATTCAAAGCGCTTTCGGGTGTCGGGTAGCCGGCATAACTTGCAGCAAGAGCTGCAATCCCTGTGTCCTTCTGAAAGTTGTTATCGTACCGGTGTCGTATAAACCTAAACGTAGCATAAGCCAGGATTCCAACGCAAGCAACCACTCCAGCTACAATAGTGACGACAACGCCGCCGCTGAGACCATCGTCATCCAAGCTGTCCTTCAACTGGTTGCTTTCAGAGAAGTATGTCGAGCTGCTATAGTCGGTTTTTTTCGATTTTAGCGAAGTGTAAAACCTGTAACGCTCTTGAATGCAGTCGCCGTTTGAGATTTCGTCGTGGTTGAGCTGGAATTCTTGCGAAGGTGGACTGCCACAATCACCACTTTCAAAATTTAAAACAGCCGCTGCGCCGTTTTCATAAAGACGCACAATGTTAGACTCATTAGCTACTGCCGACGATCTCTCGCAGACACCTGACGTCGGATATACGGTAGTCTGAACCAATTTCTGGCATCCAGCTTCGCTGTACTCTTCCATCATCACGTAGTCATTTCCTTTAAAGCGATCCTTCGTATACTTGAACCGGTCAATGACGTTGCATGATACAGCCACGAAAAGCGTATAGCCACCCAGGTCGTGTGCCGTACAGGCTTCGGCATCGCAGCTCTCTGCCTCGACCATTTTGAGGACATTGGGCGTACCAGCGCAGTGGCTTCCTGAGTAAAGCTCCTTTGCAATTAAATTTATCGCGATCAAGGGCGTCATGAGCAGAGAAGCCATCGCCATCGCCCTAAACAGCCATCTGCTGAGCGACATCGCGATCGGTACGCAAACTTTCGCCTGAACGACGGTGTTCGTGAAATGAACATTTAGCGACGCTGTCTCTCTTGCGGTTCAGCCCATTATCTCTGCGATTGGGAAGATAGCCGGCTCCCCATCATGGACAAAATCTTGATTGGGTGAAGACAGGGGACTCCTACATCATGTAAGCCGAAGCGACTACAAAAACTTGCCTGATCTATACTGCCTTAACTAAGGACAACTGCTAAATAATTCGGGTCGCGACCAAGGTAATGCTGCTAACTTGTCTTAACTGATAGATTCCCACAGTCTCAAGGGTATCACTAAACATAAGTTCTTCTTGCCAGATTTTCCAATCTCGTGGTAAATATATCTGCAACTCTGTGCGAGGATACTGCTAATCAGATACTTCGCTTTCGTCTTCAAAGAAAGCTGATAGCTGCGTACATGTTTCGTTTCATGAGTGCATAACTCACGGTTCTACGCTTCACGCAATATTAAATGGAAGCACATGACTACGATTGATGCACGACCTACTCGACGATACACGCATGTTAAATTTAATTCTAGTTCAGGAACTGGGCTACATGTCTTTTTTAACGCACGTATCGACGATATCCATAGAAAGATGAGCTATATAACTATTTATATTAAATTTTTTTTTTTTAATTAAATAAAAAAAATTTTTTTTTTAATGTTCCTTCTCTAAACTCATACCCCAACTTTGACGAGAATGTTTAGTTTTTATTTTCAACGTGGTCGTAATCATGCTCGTCTTCGCTGCATCCTTATTAGTCTGACCTGCTTTACCCGTTTGTCACCACTTGCAGTTGTCGGTGCACAGCTTACTCGTTTACTAAGACGTTTCCCAGTAGCTGCCATGCTAGAAGCCTCATAAAAGTATCTATCCCTCGATCTGCATGCGACAATGAACAGGGCAAGGCGTTGCGCAACCATGTCTGCCCTTTCAGTGTTTAGCCGCTTTGCAGTTACTAGCCTTCGTTTATCATTCATAGAAATCTGCATCAAAGTTGTACCTTGGCTTCACAGCAGCATCTATAGCTTCAGCGACCTAAGCCTTGGACAATCGTTACCATTGAAATCGATTCAATGCTTTATGTCGTGACCTGATACTTTTTACTCCTGTCATCTTGTACATGAAGTCCGATGCAACTGAGGTAGGTGCCACTTATCCTTACAGAGCGACTTAAACGGTTGGATTGACGGTGAACTCCCTAAGTCGCGAGAAAAAGATCTTGAAAACCTTGTCGAACGTTTGAATGCCCTACGACTTCTCGTCTGAACCATCTCTCCTAAAAAGACTCAAAGATTCCATCTCTGAGCATGACAATGTGGGACGATTTCCTGGTTACAACCCTGGTAGCGATGACAATGATGCGAGCTCTACATGCTCGAATAGTAGTTTCTTTGATTCAAAGGTCGGAACGTGCTGCCAAACGACAGAATGTACACCGAGCTGATAAATGCTGGCGATCGTCAATACAGACGTACAAGACACCATTAGAAAGCAAGATTGCGAATCAAGCGAAATGGTGATTATTATCACTTGCAATCCTGGTCGGGTCGGGGTAACGCCCTCCCGGAAGGCCTGAGCTAGCTTAATGCTAGTTGGGCCTTGGACGGATGCTTCGCGGTATCCGTCAGTTTAGGACGGGCCTCTCTCCCTCTACACACCTCTCTCATGCCGCTCTCACCCCCATCCGCCAGTCAAGACGCCACGATGTACGCCGCCACGATGTACGCCGCCACGATGTACGCCGCCACGATGTACGCCGCCACGCCCGAATTCCGACATCTCCGCTTAGGTACGCTCGCATATCCTTTGTTCCACGGTGCAAACAACAAAAGACCCTCCCTGGGTAGGACCTGTTGACAAGATAGACATCCAAGGATCCAAGCAAGAAACCTACCGCTGGACACCGCTGTCGACTGGCCCCAGACCTGCACCTCTTTTGGTGGTGTGCAAAATGTCGTGCAGCCTGGACGGCCTTCAGCGCGGCGCATATAGCGCGCGCCGCTTAATGGACCCTGGCGAGAGTAGAGAGAAATGTAAAGAAGAGAGATAACCCGACGCATGCGGAAGTTGGGCCACTTTGGTGCGCAAGACGGCTCGCGTAACGCGTTAACATACATACATACATACATACCACTTGCAACAGATTAGCAAACAGCAACCAGCCCTTTGCTTGTCTCGCTGAACAACAGCAAAGGGTTATAAAATCCGAGATATCCGCACAAGTTTATCGAGGAAGAAGTCAAAAGGAGCGGCAGCTCATAATCCCACTCATCACTTATATACCAGCTCCTGGGTCTGGAGTTGTGCAGTACTTTAGATGCAGCTGGTTCCCTGCATCCACGTAGGCTCATTTTACCTCATCAAATGTAGCACCTCTCCAATTTATTAGCAAATACCATTTTGTGCTTGCTTTTACCGCTAACAGCCCCACTTTTCACATGTAAAAACGTCTGTCCGTCATCTACAATTGTCACTAATTCCGTAAATTGCCATCTCATGTCTCACTGCTACTTTCATGACACTCGTAAGAGGAGGCAATGCAAAATATGTACGATACACCACATAAAAGTAGAAAACACCAGCAACAATAAAGGGTCAAAAGTGTCTAAGCTTTGCATTAAATGAGCCTGATTTTGTCTTTCTTGGCGTAACTTTTCCTGTATAAATCTCACTCATCGTCGACGACTCCGTCCGTCACCGACACTGTAAGGTCTCTTCAGGTGTCGTAATCTGTCCAAAGCGGACGTACATCCACTACACAAGCGTCTAACCTCTCCTTTCGATGCTATAAGAAGGCAAGAGCTTCCTTAAGCCGTGGTGTCAGCACTGCATCGACAGTATTTAGACGTCGGAATGCAGTTTCTTCGCCTGAACTTGCTCCTGCGCGTCGTGCCACTTGTAGAATCGGCTAATGCGGTCCATCTCGCTATCTCTGTATTTGTTCCAGACGAGGCCACAGCCGAGGCCAAGCGCTGTGGCAATGAAAATGTCCTTTAAGGGCGAAATCATAGTAAAAGTAGGTACGAAACTTGTTGCGAACTGAGTAACGAGAGGTGTGGGGCTATTGTGGACCGTCAGAAAAGCGGTTGGATGGCACCACACCAATTGGCACCGACACGAAGAGAAAATATAACGAAACCTAAAGACGACACCCCATCGTTTCAAACGCAGAAGATTTGCGAACTCCTTACTGGTAGATAATAAATATTCTTAGATTTTTGCAATAAAAGCTCTTCCACATGTCACAGCAGGATCTATCACTCCAACAATAATGAGCAAAATAAGCATCAGAAGGAGAGTGTACAGACCAAAAGAACTCGCAAGACGCGTCAACAACTGTAAAAGATACAAAGAAGTAGTCTGCAACCGAGAAAAGGAGGAGGCTCAGTGATGGTGGCTCTAACGTCTGCATTTTCCTTGCAATGGTGCTACCACAAGCTTTAATGGATCGGTTTACTTGTGTGTTGCACTTCTCTGTCGCGTAAGGCAATTGTTTCCTATGTAGAGGGTCGAGAGGAGATACAAATGATGTGGTTATAGCTGGTGTTGGCGTTGATGCTGACGGTTGCAGCAGCTGGTGCAAGAAGCTAAAGCTCGCGATTTGTGCCTTACTCGCAGTGTATGATTTGTGTTGTGGTTCATCAGTACCAGCGAGTAGAAGAAAGGCTTACAAGTTATAGCTGTGGTGGTGTATTTGTTGGTATAAGGCTATGCCGTGGGTTTGAATGCCGTCAAATCGAGTGGATATCTACGCGAACAATGCGCTGGTGCAAGAAACAGCTTGACAAGAATTTTGTCTGATGCTCAAGTCCATTTTGGCAAGAATTAATTTTGCTATTAATATTTTAATGACTGGTATTGTAATTGATATTTAAAATAAACTCTAACAGGTTTGGCTACAATGTCGTCCTATTGTACCCATATATCGCACTTAACACAAACTCCGCTGCACCAACCACCTTTTCCCATCACTATCTCTTGACATGGTGCGTCGAACTTCAGCGCGCAAGGGTAGGAAAACTGCTACTAATACCAGCAACGTCAAGTCCAATGCTACCTCTAAAAATATCAAACGTCGAAGTAAAGGCATTAGTATCCAGTCTAATGACGTATTTAGTGACGATGAAGAAAAAGCCGCGCATCAGGAACGCACGATGAACGCACGGGCCGACGTGAATGAAGTTTTCGAGTACGAAGAGCCGACATTTGACCAGGAAGATTCCGAAGTGGATGAAGATGAAGCGTTTAATAGTGAAGATGAGGCAGCCTATGGACTATTTTTTAATGGGACAAAGGGCAAAGAAGAAGAAGGAGGAGGAGGAGAAGAAGAAGAAGAAGGAGGAGATTTACTTTCGGACCTTTTAGGTACTGCACCTGCTGCTAGACTTGTTAGTATCAGTGAAGAAGAAAAAGAAGGAGAAGAAGAAAAGATTAAGAATTTGAGCAAGATGGTGGACAGTTTGGTCGAGCACAAGAGCACCAAGAAGCTCATTGAGATCGACTCGCAGTTTGCCAATGAAGCTGTAGACGGAGAGCTGACACTCGGCAATCTTTTGGGTGCACAGATGGTGAAACCTGGAGCGGAGACTGCTGAGGAGGATAACAAGGAGGCTCAGGAGAAGACCAAGCTAGGACTAGACTTGAGACGCATGAGACAGCAGATTAGGGAACTTGAAGGAGATGGCATGACGCTTACACTCGAGGCCAATCGGGAAGCGGTGCATGATGCACGTGCGCAACGTAAATTGGCCTATATGGAAAAGACTAAGAGCGTGGATCTTTTTGAGCCGGTGGTGCGTCGCAACAGACAGAAGGAGACGCTGGATTTGCGTGTTCAGGCCCCAAAACTTGAGAAGTTGACACCTGCAGCGTTGGCGAGCAAGTTTGTTGCACAGACAGACATGGAAAAGAGCGTCGCGGCTTTGTTGGAGGCTGGCGACTTGAGTGACAAGAAGCAAGCAAAAGGTGAGGAGGAAGAGCTTGCGCGTAAGCACGTGTCGACGGAGGAAGTGGCTGCGCGGCAGAAAGAGCTTGCGAAACTGAGGTCGCTGCTATTTTATGAGGAACAAAAGAAGAAGCGTGTTAAAAAGATAAAGAGCAAGTTGTACCACAAGATTCGTAATGCGCAGGACAAGAAGACCGTGGCAAGACAAAAGGAAGAGCTGCGTGCTTTGGACCCGGAGTTAGCTCGTAAGCTTGACGAGGAGCTGGCGGAGAAGCGAGCGGAGGAACGATTAACTCTCAAGCATCGCAACACAAGCAAGTGGGTGAAGCACCAGCTTCGCCGTGGTACTCAAGCTGACGATGCGACGCGTAGTGCCATTGCCGACCAGTTGCGTCGTGGTGAGGAATTGCGCCGCAAGATCAATACGGTGTACAGTGACGAGGATGATATGGATGATGATGAAGACAATTGTGAAGAGGATGGTGTTTCGCGTCTACAGAAGCGTTTAGAAAGGCAAGCGAATGCTTTGGTCTCGGAAATTGACGCAGATTCTGAGGAGGCTGGCAATAAACGAGGTCTACAAGGAATGAAGTTCATGCAGCGCGCAGCCGAAAAGCAGCGTGAGGAGGCGCGTGCTGAGGCTGAGAAGCTTCTTCGTGAGATTCGCACTGGCGACGGTGCCGATGGCGATCGTATTCTTTCAGATGGTGAGGACTATCTTAGCTCCGGCGACGAAGGTTTTGCTGCGAAGAAGAACAAACGTGTCAAGAAGCTGAAGAAGAAGGTGGTGGTGACAGAAGCGGACAAGGTAGCCGTTGACCTTGCACTGGCTGGAAGTGCACTCCAAACGACCAACGTAAGCATGAGTGGCGGCATGTCGACCCATACCTCAGGCGTGGTTGCGGTTGACCTTGGCGAAGGTGGTAGCAGTGTCGCGCTTTCGAACGGAGACAAGAAGCAGAGCAAGGAGTTGGAGCTTGGTGTCAAGACCCTTGATCAGAAAGCTATCAATGCTGCTTCTGAGTCCCAGTCAAAGGTTGAGTCAGCAGAAGACGCTGACATGGAGCCGGCTGCAGAGGGTGAAGAGAACCCGTGGCTGTCGACTGATACGAAGAGCAAGTCTCGTAGCAAGAAGAATAGGAAGAAATTGCAACAGAAGAAAGAAGGTGCGCAACCGGACGTGGCGGCAGCTATCGCGTCTCTTGATCAAGACACGAAGAAGACAAGTAACGAGGATTCCTCTTTTGCCACACTTACTAACGACACCGCAAAGGTGTCGAAGAATGGCAAGAAGCGAAAGTTGGATCAGGTCAGTAATGAAGTTGCCAGGGAGCCCGAGCACACAGTGTCTGGCAACAACAAGAAGAAGAAAAACAAGACGACACCGAAAAGTGTGCAACATGCTGGTCAGGATGAACTTGTGCGTCGTGCATTCGAATTTGTCGCCGATGAAGAGGACGTGCTTGCTCAGGAGAAAGATCGATTGGCTGGCCGGGATGCTGACGCGAAGAAGGGTATCGAGATTGCTAAGCTCGTGGGTATGTCTGGATGGGGTAGCTGGGCAGGCGATGGCGTGCGAGTGTCGAAGCATCAAGTTGCGCGTGAGCAGAAAGCAAAGAATATTGCGCGTGAGGCCAAGCAAAAGGCTCTGGCTGGCCGCAAGGATGCTCGTCTTGACAAGGTTTTGATTAATGAGAAGAAGGATAAGAAGGCTGCCAAGTTTAAAGTCAAGGATGTACCGTACCCATTCACATCGCGGGCGGAATACGAGGCTGCAATGCGCAATCCCTTGGGCAGCGACTGGAACACTTCACAGGTGACGAATGTGCTGACGGCTCCCAAGATCATGAAACATGCTGGTACGACGATCGCTCCGCTCGTGCTGACGAAGGAGGACCGGAAGCAGGCAAAGAAGGAATTGAGCTTGAAACGCAAGGCCAAGTTTTGAGATTGTGGAATATAGAAGTGGATGGTGGTACATGTACTTAGTTGCCTGTATTTTATAACCTGACTACAGACCTCGTGTTGCCTAGATAAATGCCGCTGCGAGCGCTAGCGTCATAGCGAATGTCATTGAAGCTGTCGCTACCGTCACGGAGTCTGAAGTTTGTGTACGAAATATCAGCTCGGTAGATGCTACGGTCGGCAGGTCGTCGCTGGCTTGTTCAGAAGCTACGACTCTACCGACGAAGTAATCTTTCGAGGAGTTGGTGGAAACAAACGAAAGCTGCTTTCCATCCATAAAGTCGGCATCATCTTCGTCTAATACAACCGTGTAGTTTTTCATAACGGCGACTTTACTCGAAACGATCGCCTTACGCAAATTTCGCGTAAAGACCGCAAACGTCTCCGACCTGCCGTCAAATGGTTTATTAGCTGCTCTGGCGAGATCCACATCTCGCCGCCACGTCATTACCTCTTTAAACTGCTCTGCCGTCGGAGGTCCAGCACCATTTCTCATCGCCATCGAGTAATGAAGAATTGTCTCGCATGCGGCTCGCATGGCCAATTTTTCCAAAATACACGGAGGCATATTGAGTAGAACGACGGCGGTGACGATACCCATGCAGGCGTTCGAGTTGACAAGTCCCACAATGGTTTTCGAGTCAGGTAATGTGCCTGTGTACGGATAGATCTGGTATCCGCTATCAGAGATGCACTTGTTAAACGTAGCGTCGTTCGCCTTGAAAAACTTTCTCACGATCGCCACCATATCGTTGTTACAGTCGTAGCTGTCCACTAACGCAAAAGACTCGGAACCCACCTCCGGCTTGTTAATAGTTGCCAGTTCTTGCAAAGTTCTTGTTATTCCATTTGTCTTCTTATCCAAACTCAAACGATCTTTTGTAGTAGAGGAGACCTTGCGATTCCAATCCGCGTTAGTGGAAGATGAAAATGTCCCTATTATCATCACGATTAACACTAGCATAAGAGCTGAGAGACGCATTCGGGATAATGAAAGTTGGTAAGTAGCGACAATAGGCAAAAAGCATGTCTCGGATCGGAGGAGACGGTCCATTTAACACTGCAGATGTTTTGGTACCTCTTTTTTGCTCCACTTGAGTTCAGAAAGTCGGACTTCTACGGGTAGAGAAGCTTCACTTCAATTTTTTTGTGGTACAACACAAAGGGGACTCGTATAATTTAGAACTTTTACTGCTACATAAGCGTTACAATTTAAATATCTTAATTCTAAATTACTACTACATGATGCGTGATCAGACTGTCTATTTTAATCCTTATGATTGTATAAGATATGTCTAATTGAAAAAAATGGTCTGATCTGCTACTATGACTTATGCCGTTTTCCTCTGCACTCACTCATTCTGCTCGCTCCAATCGACGGGCTTCAGGGGGGGGACACTCCAAAGGGCACGTGGGACCGTGGGACAATTTGACCAGACACGAGCACATGCAGAGGGCAGGTGATGCCTTGAAGGTAAGACCGGGTACCAAACTGGCTGTCTCAGACGAGGCAGGCCAGTCTAACTAATCCCCGATTCCGTCCGAAAATGGAACGGACGGAATCACGTTCTTGGAAAATTTGCTTTGTGGGACCGGAAGTCGCGCGCGGCCAACGATTTTTAGCCATGACCAGATCATGTATCCAACATTTTTTCCAGATCGCACTAATTCCTTCGTTCATAATTATCAAGTACATTCAGTACCAGTTTGGTGGACAGTGAACGAAGGATGTCCATAAAGACACTCGCGGCGTCCCCGCGTCATCGCCCAAGTCAGTTTGACGGACCTCGGAAGCGGTTATAAAGGGGCTACACTCCACGATACGCGCCATCGTTCTGACGACCGCGCAATTTAGATCAGCGGGCCCTCGAGCGGCCTATAAGGCCACAAACAACGGTACACGTTTGCTGCTATGCTGCCTCACCATAGTCGGACAATCCCGATGTGGACCTCGAAACTTGACCTTAAAATGCCCCTCTTGTCGCAATTACAATTGAATTTTCCGTCGCGCTGCTTCTAGATCTCGAAGCTTGTCACCCGCTCCCAGTATCGTTTGAAGAGTGTAGTGTGACATTCGCTTTTGCAAGTGATGACTTAGAGAGTTGGACTAGATGGTAGTGATTGAGGTGATACCATACCACGCTTCATAAGCTCCCAGTGCGACGGTCGCGGATCAAAGCGAACCACCACGGTAAAGGCATTTGTTGACACTTCATGGTGCATGAGCAACCGCATGTACTTGAGCATGCGTGCGGGGACCACCGACAGGCCTTCAGCATAAGACAAGACGTACACACCACTAGACTGCCCCTCGTCCAGAACAAACACCGACGAAGAGTTACATGATGATAAAGGCGCAGGAGTCTCGCGACGGGATGACGACGTCAACTCGGACAAATCCTGGTTTATCATCTCGCTTTCATGACTGCTGGTAGCTGCTCCATCATCTGAGCTGGTCTTGACACTTGGAGGTGCGTAAGGTGTAGTGATAGGCGTCTGGGACCCACCACCCCAAACACCTATCCGTTGCAATGTTTTGCGCAAGATGAGATCAGCATCGCCAACCTTATCGAGTCTACGCCACACAAGTGTCACAGCCGGAGGAGGCAGCACCTGCGGGATCTTTCTCAGTACGCGGTCTCGAACCTTGGACGCTGCATCCACTGATTATGACAACATTGTGTTGCTGCTACGGCGTTCGGGACAGACATCAGACCGATGCAAGCCCACAGCCCCACATAATCGACACCGATGCTTATCTGACGCATGTGGTCACCATGCATTGCAGTATGTGCAGAAATGTTGCCCCTGCCGCGGATCTGCCGATCGAGAGTTCACTGGCGACAAGCACCTTTGACTACGATGAGCACCATAAGCCTCGTATTTGCGACATTGATGTCGCTCCGTAGCATAATTTCTCTACGAGTTACACAACGTGCAAAATTCTGGTCATGGACCATTGCGTCTGCGCTAACATCCAAGCTTTCGGGTAAGTTCATAACTAAGTTGCAAGTGCTGATACCAATCGTCTCTCGACACGGACAGCTCCGACTACGGTGATATCCTGCCACCCACATAGTCGACACCGATGTTGAGCAGCAGGGGGACTCGGCAGGCCGAGCAGAAGCGACAGAACTCGACAGAACTCGACTTCTCAGTCTCATTGTCTCTTGCCATCCATGTGTTCGACTAAGTTCTTCGTCTCACTTTTGTCAGCACTCTTTTACCCATTCCACCAGTCGTCGAATCCAGCACATCCATAAGCTCCAACACTCGAAACGAGTTCAATTGTCCAGGACTAAACAGCGTCGGAGCCACAGGCTGCAGCTGCAGCTGGTGCACCACCAACCTTTCGACGCCGCTCCTCCTGGTCCACAGATGCCAGAATTTCATATGTGATGGCGTCATTAGCAGCGCAGCGATTTGTTCGTCGGTGGTTCGAGTCAGCATCAACTCATTTACCTTGACGACTCGCAGCAGTTTGACCACGAGAGCAGAGCGGGCGTCGCCAACGTTATGACTCTGCAGCATCATGAGCTGTAAAAGCTGTCGAATACGTCCACCAATGGCATTTTTTTCTGCTTGATCTCCTGCTCTTGATCCTTTTCGATTGCATTAATCTTGTAAAAGAGGTCACAGCTGTCACTGTCATCGTCACGACTCTCGTAGAACTTGTCTGAAGCGTCAAAACAAGGCGAAAAAAGCTCGGAGACCGGTGTGGGATGCTTAGCGAGCATAAGAAGCCCTTTGGAAGCTAAATCCGCCTCACGAACGCGTGCATGAGGTCCCAAGAAGGTGTCATAGCTGATCATCACCTTGGTACTGTCAGCGTGGTTCGACAATAAGTTTTAAGCGATTTCATTGGACAAAATAGAGGATGTACTTGAAAGGTTTTTGTACGTACATAAAAATAATGTACATACAAAAGGTAATTGTACGTACATACATTTAGGTCCGACGCATATAAATCGGAGTGGCAATTAATTAATACAACGTTGGTAAAAAAGAGGAGTTTATGCTCTTGTCCTTATGAGCCGGACATCGGGCGCTGCAAAGTCGCAATTGCTTCCTCTTGACGAGTTTGCTGAAATTTTCGTAACCGACTTGGTCCACGAGTACTCTTACTGCTTGTTTGCATAAGTTCCTGGGTAAATACTACAATCGAAAATTGATAATTGCGACGTCACCGCTGGACACGCACGCGGCGATCTGATCACCCTGCTTGTTCCAATTGACTTCGTAGATATCGCCATTTGCTTGATACGTCTTTACTAAGCACCCACCCTGACAGAACATAGAGCACACACATATCCCGCTTTAGCCAAGACATTTGAGCCTCACACAAAAGCCACATTGACGCACCTTTAATGACCAGACATTGAGCATTCCTCCTACTGTTCCACTAGCCAGATGCTCCCCATCCGGACTAAACGCAACACCATACACAGGATACCTGCAATAGCCATGTTAGTACATGAGGTGAAAAACAACATTTAGTTGCAAACTGTACACCACGTACTGATGATCAAATGTTCTCCTACAACAACCCGACTCGACGTCCCAAAGTTTCACGGTGCCATCAAAAGACGCACTGGCTAATATCAAAGGCTGGTCAGGCAGAGCTGTACCTGGACCTGTGCAGCTCCAGCGAAATGTGTACACTTCCTTTTTGTGCTCTTGCAAAGTATACACCAGCGCTGCTGAGCTTGCTGCATCCAATTCCACCTCCTTGTTGTTTTCAATATCCATGCCATCACCTTCCACTACATTCATCTTGTCAATAGCAATCGACGGTTCCCAAATTTTCACCGTGTAGTCATCTGAACATGACGCCAAATATCGCCCAGACGGGTCCCACTTGACAGAATTAATCGCATCCTTGTGTCCACGCAACACTACATCAGCCTTCGTTTCCCCCACGCGCGCAACACAAATACTCATGTCCGACGAGCATGTTGCAAAAGTAGAGTCATCCTTCCACGATGCATCCAGTATTGGGTCATCGTGAAGCTTCAGCTGTTGCCTTTTTGTTTCCGTAGTAGCATCCCATACCACGACAGTCTTGTCAAAACTAGCGCTGAGCAAAAACAAACTTGTCTTACTCCATCGTGTAGCAAACACCGGTCCGTTGTGGTACTGAAAAATATGTTTCATCTCTCCTTCCGCATTCCAGATCCTTGTCTTGCCGTTGTAGGTTCCAGACGCCAAAGAAGATCCGTCGTGCTACAATAACCATCATCAGTTAAGAGAATCCGTCATGTAATCATCCTACACCTAAGAAAAAGGAAATGGAGCACGTACATTCCACTCGAGAGTTGTGACGTCCTTGTGTGGTCCTGTACCATGATTTAGCACCATAGACACCGCCTCTTTTCTATCTTTCACTATATTCGGCAAAGTCCAGACTCTAGCCGTCGAGTCACTTGATCCCGACACCAAAATGTTTTTCATCGGGTTCCACGAGCACGCATATACTTCTTTCTCATGTCCACTAAGCAGCACGAGTGCTTCCTTGTCCAATTTGTCGACACCATTCATCTCTACAACAAAAAAAAGATAAAACAGTCAATAAAAAAACCCTTCACAGCCCCATTTCTTCTTCCTCTTTTTTCCATAAATCTCGCGTCTGTACCTTTTGAACCATCCACAGTATCCGGTGAGCCTTCTCCTTTCCTCTTTCTCTTATTTGAAGCTTTTAATGATCTCGCACTACTCGAAGCAGACTGTGCCACGCGGCAAACATGTGCACTCAACAATGAATAGTCGCCATCACACTCTCGTTCTGTCCCGTCCTGCACGTATTTCCAGCCAATATAAAATTCCACCAGTTAGTCCATAATTTCTCTCTCTTTCTTTTTCTTCTTCTTCTTCTTCTCTTTAGTATACAATCAAACCTCGTTAATATGAGCTTCAATACCGACATATTGCAGTCCCTTTTGTAGAAATGACACGAGTGCACCAGGCGGTAATTCCGTGTTAATTACACTAGATTTTGCTAGTTGACTTTCATAGGCGAATGTAAATGCCGAATGTAAAAAACCCGATTCCTGGAGGTATCGATAGATGAGGTAGTTTACTTCATCCGATGTGATCGCCATTGTCAAGCGTTTTCGAGCCAATGAACAACGTTAAACGCAACGCAAAGAGCAAGTAAAGTATCAGACGTCTGTGTAGATGATGTGGTTGTAATGACAGCGAGTAAGAATCGGCCCCCGAGCGAGAATCGGCTGAAGCGAGGCTGGACGTCTCGCGCCTTTGGCTATCGCTAATAATTCGTCATAACCACCGAGGACTACTCCCCTCGAATAAAGCCATTTCATTGGATAGAATTCATTATTTATGATTATAAAAGACGTAAGGGAAATAACAGTATATTAGCCAATCAAAAGGCCTCAAGCTATTACAAAGAAGATCGCCAGAAGATTCCTGAGCCACATGATCTAGAGCTTCGTGAGCAACGTCTGGGCTTCTTCATGGGCAATTTCATCCTCTTCACTACTAATAGCGATCGCCAGAGCCTTCTGGACCCATTCCTTGGCCTTTCGATAGTCCTTTTTCTTCTGATAGACTTGGGCAATGAGCAAGGAGCGCTTTTTCCAGCTGTCAGGAGCCAATTCTTCCGACTTGTGCAAAAAAGTCAACGCTTCATCGTAGGAAGACGTGGGCGGTGTTCCAAATAAAACAGCAGCAGCCTTGCGCTCGAGCCATGAGAGATCGGCAATGGCGATACACCAACGTCCTAGTAGATAGTACGTCGTCGGGTTATGAGGATTGAGCTCCACGGCCTTTTCCCAATGACTTTTGATGACGGATGAATTGGCAATTGAGACCTTGGAACCTTCATAGTCACCGATAGATGACAGAATGATGCCGTACCTGTACAACAACATAGCAGTGTTTCGTTATAGATAGAACGTAAAGTCCTCAAACTCTCTTCATACCAATTGTGCACAGCTGCCACGTCTTCTGTAAGGTCCAAACCTTTCTGAATAATGTCTTGGGCATAGTACATAAGCTCCTTCTCTTCATCTTCACTCGTGGCTTGTAGATTTGATACGTCGTAAGCAGCACGAGTGAGGCGCCAGATCACACCGATATCGTCTGGTTGAGACGCGTGCATCTCTTGAAGCAAAGCGAGCAACTCGCGACGGTCAAAAGTATTGTCATTGTACAGCTCCTCTGCCTTTACAGCATTGGCGGACTCCATTGGAAGCTTAGAAGTGCAAGATGCAGAGCTTAACGCAAGTGCAGAGAGCGAGAGTAGCGCTAAAGAGAGATTTGATCGGGGGGCAGACTGCCGATGAGCGACACGCTTGTAGTCACGACAGACTCGAAAGTTTTGTCTTTGAAAGAGAGCGGCGAGTTGCTGGCGAGGAAGCACGCGAGCAGATCGAGGTAGAAGGAAGGCGCCTATATTAATTATAACAAGAGCATTAGGAAGAGCGACGAGGGAATAATGGCACAGGCACGTACGAAGGAGCATGAAATTTCCAGAGTGAGAGAATCTCTATGCAAGGATCTTATGAGACGGCGAGAGAAAATCTGACGTGACGTCCTGTATCATAGCTATGAGTACTACAAGTAGACTATTAGCAGCAACAACATTTTACTGTACGACTACTGTCCTTCCCACTCATTTTTTCTTGCCATAACGATCCGCATAGTATTCTTCTTCGGACTTCATCTTGCTCACAAACTTCTTCTCAAAGCTTTCACGGTTGCCGTTAATACGAGTCACAATGTCGTGCACGTCCAGCTTGATGGGGCTCTCAATCAACTTGAGAATGCCAGCCTTGCGCGCGTACTCATAGTGCTCTTCGACCGAGTGCTCGGGCAAGCGGTTTCGGTCGCGGTGTGTGCCATGCACGACGACGGAAATGCTCAATGACGCCACCATTTCGGGCGTAACATGCAACGGTGCGTCAATCAAAACGTCGTCAACGTATTTGCAGCCCAGGACACTAAGTACGCGCTCGTGCAGGTTCATGATCGGGTAGTTGAGGCCACGATGAGCGTTTACTACGCTGTCGTTATGCACACCTACAATCAGATACGAGCCTTGCTCCTTGGCGAGACGTAGAATCGCGACGTGACCAGCGTGGAACATATCAAATGCGCCATCAATGTACACGATCTTGTCCGTCTTCAACGGCTCGTGATTGCCCACCGAAAAGAGACGCAGCATGCGGTTCGTCGTCAAAAACTTAGACTGACGTTCCTTGACCTTCTTGTCCTGCAGCATCCGCGACGACAGCTGGCCATTGACAGCAAAGTGATCGTGTGTGTGATGAGTCTTGTGCATCACAAGCATCCGTCCAAGAATATCACTGGTCGATACACCTTCCGTACGTGGAATCGTTCGGTACTTACCAAGTTTTTGCGCTGACTCGTACACATCTTTGCCATCGACAATACACGGATCATCTCCATGTACGACGTAATCAATACGATGTTTTATAATCATCCGTTGCAAGTAATCTTCATTCATAATGTAAGGACAATGAGGTTCAACCTCATCTACAAACTTGCAGCCTTCAACGGATGCAATACGTTCGTCGTTATTCAGTACAGGAGGGGCACCTTTACAAGCCGTAATCGATTCATCATCATTGACACCCACTACTAAGTACGTTCCAAGGGATCTCGCTTGACGAAATGCATTCATATGTCCATAATGCATCATATCAAAAGCCCCATCCATCCAGATCCGAATCTGTTCCTTTGGCGGCACATCACGCTCCTCTACCTCCATCTGAGCCATTCGATCTTGCAGAACTTGCACTTTCTTGTACGCTTTATCCAATTCCACCTGAAGCACTCGTCTCCTTTGACGATGACGTTTGCCAAAGAGCACAAAATAGGCGAGTAACGTAAAGATGCCAGTCAGTAAAGCAATGGCGAGCCGTTCAGCGTCTGGATATGGCTCGGGAAGCCCCATACGTGCAAATAAATTGTGTGTATACACCATCATTTCATCGGCTGTGGGTGAATGCAACAGCTCGTGTACATACAGCACCGTGCGACTTCCAAATGCCTCGGACATGGCTACAAAAGTAAAATGGGATCAGAAATAAAGGGAGGGGTGACATGAATGTTCGAAATCTATGTCTGGTACATCAAATTCCACAAAAACCACGTAGGACAGACAGTCTACCAATCAGAAATATCGATTCAACCTCTTCTATACAAGAATCTACATGCGGTTAGATTCGAGGGGAAGATATGAATGCATAATTCACATTACGGAGCTAGTGAGGAACTGGTGGAAGCGAGAGCTTGTTCCCAAATGACGACCCATTCATCCGTCCTGCTTATTCTTCAAAACTAAGCGCAAGTCTCCTTTACCGGTTTAAGCGATTGCGTTTTTCTTGCATCATGGGTCTCTCCCAGGAACGTAAACTGGAATACTTTGAAAAGCTCGAGTCGTTGCTTGAGAATTACACCAAAATCTTTCTCGTTGGTGTCGACAATGTCGGGTCAACGCAAATGCAACAAATTCGTCTTGTGCTCCGTGGCCGTGGGGAGGTCCTCATGGGAAAGAACACGCTTATGCGGAAAGTCTTTAACAATTTTGTAAAGAAGAATCCGGGTCACCCTCTTGAGAATTTCATTCCGTTACTGAAGGGAAACGTCGGTTTTGTCTTTACCAATGAAGACCTGTCTGAGATTCGTGAAGTGCTCGAGTCCAACCGTGTCCCTGCTCCTGCTCGTGTCGGATCCATTGCCCCAGTGGATGTCATTGTACCCCCTGGACCTACGGGTGCTGACCCTGGTCAGACCTCGTTCTTCCAGGCTCTGCAGATTGCTACGAAGATTCAAAAGGGTCAGATTGAGATTGTGTCGGAGGTTCTGCTGACCAAAAAGGGCGACAAGGTCGGCAACTCTGAGGCTGCTCTACTGCAGAAGCTTGACATCAAGCCGTTCTCGTACGGTTTGGTCATTGAGCAAGTGTACGACAACGGCTCTATTTTTGACCCTGCTGTACTGGACCTGACCGAGGCGGACCTTTGTGCTAAATTCGTGGCTGGTCTGCGTAACGTGGCTGCCGTTTCGCTGGAACTGGGCATCCCTACGCTTGCCTCCATCCCTCACTCGATTGCCAATGCCTTTAAGGACTTGGTGGCAATTGCTGTCGAATGCGAGGAGTTCTCGTTCGAGAAGGCGGAGCCTTACAAGGCGTTCCTAGCTGATCCGTCTGCTTTCGCCGTAGCTGCTCCTGCTGGTGGTGCCGCTCCTGCTGCTGAGGGCAAGAAGGAAGTGGTCGTTGAAGAGGAAGAGGAAGTCGACATGGGTGGCGGCATGGACATGTTTGGTGGTGACGAAGACTACTAAGTTTTCGTGTCTCTGAGGAGAATAAGTCGTAGCACGTAGAGACACTTTGTGACTTTATGATGCTTTGTTATTCAATGCAAAGACTTGAAGCTGCTTAACGTTGCAAACTAATTGAAACCCAATTGAAGTTTATGCTATTGACCTCATGACTTCTCTTATAATTGATCATCTTTGTTAGTGATGCGTATGTCCATTTATCTTAATCTCTTACGATTCGCACCTTGGCGCATTTAAAATCTCTCCAAAATTCAAATTTGAATATTCGCTCAAAAACCATTCGAATCTCACCACGAAGAGCTCATCTTCGAGATGAACGTGCTCGTACGTCTACGATTCTTTCAAAATTGTATTTGTATCTCTTCATATTCAATAACTTTTGTCATGCTCTTTTTTATCTGTAGGTAAATGAAACGTCTGTCGGTAATCGACGATGTGGTTGTGATTGCAAGAAGTCCAGCTGTCTCAAGCTCTACTGTAAATGTTTCACCGCCAATGATCGCTGTAGTAAGCGATGCCAGTGCAAAGACTGCAAGAATCAGGATCATAATCAACAGGAGATCAGTCAGGACATTCAAGCTATTGAGAAGTGTACACAAAAGACCTTTTGCCCTTCATTGCAAGCCCCCAGAGCTTCAGAGTCCGAACCAGTAGCAGAACCATCGCAGCAAACGCCTCCAAGCTCGACGACCAGCATTGTGACACCTGTGACGTTCTCTACAAATGTTAAATCTAGTATGGCAATGACAACGACGTCACCCAAGCCAGTATGTGCCTGTGTTGACGGCAATTGCATCGCTGACTGTCCGTGCTTGAGCTTGTTTGGGGCCTGCTCGCCTCGCTGCCAATGCAATGGTTGTCTAGTGGTGCAGATACAGCCAGAGAGGACAAAAGGATGCAGCTGCAAGAAGTCAAATTGTCTTAAACTTTATTGCGAGTGTTTAGCGGCACAACGAATGTGTGACCATCGCTGCAATTGTAAAGGATGCAAGAACCGACCTGAGACGCTACCGGAACGAAACCACGCAATTGCTGTTATTCTAGAGAGGAATCCTTTGGCTTTTGAGCCCAAGATTGCAAGTGGATCGAGCCAACACTTGCGAGGATGTCATTGCCGAAAGAGTGGATGCATGAAAAATTATTGCGAGTGTCATCAAGCTGGAGTGGCGTGCACCTCCCGCTGTGCTTGTCATCAGTGCCGCAACACGGAGACATTTGTATCGGCAAAAAAGATGCTAGTGTTTGCTGGAGTCAGTACAGATGATAGCAGTCTACGTGCCACCTTGAATCGCTCGTTGCAACGCAAGATTATGAAGCGGCCTTCTCGTGGAGCTAAAAATGCGAACCCGCAAGACAAATTGCAAACACCGACCAACGCCTCGACACAGAAACCTACGGCATTAGAGTTGTTGTCAAGAAGTGCCCCGGTAGCACCTTCTAAATCAAGCCGACAAAGGAATACGGCAATCGATGATAATTCTCCAACGACGCCAAGTAAACGACCATCCAACTACCCGGATCGCTTTCACACAGACGGCGAGTGTGTTGTCAAACCTGCATTTGCCAAGAGAAAGTATACAAGACGCAATCGGCATAAAACTTCTTTCATGGAACGAATTCAAGAAGCTGCAGCACTTGTAAAAGAATTACCCAATGTAGAGGACACTGTGACCAACGCATATGATACAAAAAACACTGATGGTGTCGGCGATGCTGAGCTTACTATTCTAAGTCGGTCGCTACTACACGCAGCAGTAGCTGTACAGCTTGCTAACGAGGAGAAAAAAGCTTCAGCTGCTCCGCTTCGTCAATTGCCAGTCGGACAGCAAGTGCAACGTGTTTTTGAAGCGGAACGCCAGCGTATTTCTGATCTCACCGATGGCCGTGAAGCACTGTCACCTATTGCTGCCGGTTTGTTCTGCGAGGAAGAATACAGTGAAGCTGACGATAACAACTACCTTGACGTAGCGACGTCGGCGATAAACGAAAATGACACAGCATCTGGGTCGACGACGGTCGAACAATCCAATATGCGAAGCCAACAGAACGGAAAAAATGCCAGTCTTAGTGTCATGCAAGAGCGCGCTGTACTCCAAGAGCTTAGCGTATGGCTTCGAAATATGACAGCAGACGTATCTTCACGCTGATGTATTGACTGACCAAATAACTTTGGGTTGGACATGTCAAGGCCTGTACATCTCTATGGTATACGGGGCAACACAAGTACAGCAAAAGCACTTCACGAAAGCAAAGTTCTATTACCGAAAATGGTAGGCGATAAGATTGCTTATCTGACCTGCAAAGCTGCTACCATCTTTGACATCGTTCACAATGTGGAGTCGTTGATGCCCTCACACTTGTAAATGTGCTTGATAGCATCGTAGACGTCGTCAACGACGACGTCAGCTTCATGTTCGGGGTCCGACGAGCCATCATAAATACCCGTTCGAACGAGTACGGAAGTCCATTCATCACCAGCATTGTTTGCACCCTGAATGTCGGCCTGAGGGTTGTCACCGATACCATACAAGTGTTTCAGCGGTTTGCCTTGTCCCGAGACAGTATTTAAAAGACTTTGCGCGTATCTATAAATTGACACGGGTGATCAAAGATGTAAGCATGACATATATATTCACGTATAGCACCGGTAAATGTAAAATGGTACGTACTTATACGTGACCTTATAGGGTTTGCCATAGTTTGTCACATCCAACTTGCGCCCGGTAAGGCCTTCATACAGCAGTTTCAAACATCTCGTGAAAGCACCTGTTCAATGGAGAAAAAAGTTTCTCTTACGATGATACAGCTTTCAAACCGAAGCAATTATATAGACAATGACATACCTTGAGCAAACCGGGGAGCTGGATATGCCCCGCTAAAGACAAAGTCATCGTTACTTAGGAACAACGGTATCTGTTTACCAGACGGGCGTCCACTTCCAGGCGGGTCACCACCAACAAGTACATCCACTGCAACTTGAATTTCTGGTGCCCAATTGATCGGATCGTGCATCACAATGATAGCTTCAATGGGCTCATCGTGGTGCGGTGCCGGTCTACTAAAACAACAACAGACATGTCCATCATTGTATGAAAAATAACCACGTTCCAAAGACCAATACTATAAAGTCTGTACCTTTGATCGTAATGGATGAATGGATACTGCGTCGGATAATGGTGCAGTAAGTCTTCCACCCTCACAACCTTTTTGAAACCATAGCATTCAGCCTGCAAGAGTACAAAATTGTCTCATTAATAATGATCCAAGACCCGATCGATTATGCAACGTACGACACGCCAGACATCATGGGAGCCCATGACAAGCACTCGTTTGTCTATCGTCACAGACGACAAAACCCCATCAGTAATCCATCTTTACATGATATCACTGTATTGTCACATACGTGCATAAATCTTGGCGAGCTCACGCATTGGCGTATGCGAGAGGATCATGTGATCCGAATGAATTGGCCAGTCAAGAATCCGACTGAGGTTCTTGGCTTTGTCCTCTTCCATGCAACCGCCACCATTGGTCAAAAAGATATGAGGAACTTTATTCTTCTGCAGTGATCGCAGTACTTGCTTTGCCTTTGGAAGTGCATGGTCACCACTATCACAATCCCAAATTCAAACGATATTTTATAAAATGGTGTCCATGTAAATCATCATTTCGTAGCTCTTTCTGACCGTATGAAGACGCCGTCAATATCAAACGCAATACCAAACGATGGAGAACACAAGGAAGCAGTTGATCTTGCTGAAACAATCGAGAAAGCACGACTAGAACGTCTTGAAATGGATCGTAACATCAACGACCACGTCATTCTTCTACGCGGGGGTCCAGGTGGTGATTATTCATGTGCACCACATCATGTACTATCTGACACTATATCGAGGTCGTCCTAGTGACATGTATCAAACCTCTCCAATCTATACCCCACCCACAATGGAACTAATTATTGGATGTGTGGGTAAGCCTAGTGCTGGCAAATCGACCTTTTTTAACGCTGTGACGGATGGTAAAGCAAAAGTAGGCAATTTTCCATTTACAACCATTGAACCAAATGAAGGCATTACGTATTATATGACACAATGTCCATGTCTTGAGAAAGACAAAATGTCGGTCTGTACACCTCGTTATGGGCAATGTAAGCAGGGAATACGGTATATTCCTGTAAAACTTTTGGATGTTGCAGGTCTTATACCTGGAGCGTCAGAGGGTGCAGGTCTTGGTAATAAATTTCTGGACGATTTACGTCATGCTCAAGTGCTTCTGCACATTATTGACGTCTCTGGTCATACCAATGAGAAGGGTGAGGAAACGGTGGGGTACGATCCTATTAATGATGCGGATTGGCTTGAGACGGAGATCCATCAGTGGGTATTTATGAATCTCTGGAAACGCTGGACTTCTATTGCTAGAAGACATAAAGCGACGAAAAGCAGTCTACAAACTACTTTTGTTGGGCAATTATCAGGTTATGGTGCGACGCCGACGTTGGTGAGCAAAATGCTGGATCGACTGAGTTTGAAAGAACCATTGGACCTCTCTATGTGGACAGAGGATGATGTACATAATGTAGTCACAGTGTTTTTGGATGTTCGTTTTCCGACAGTCTTGGTGCTTAATAAAGCTGATCAGGGTGATGATACAGATCGTAATATTGAAAAAATTGTCGAGAAATACGGAAGTGATCGCTGCTTTGTGGCGAGTGCAGCTGCAGAATGTTCGTTGCGAGCAGTCAGCAAGCAGCGCTTCATTCGCTATGAACCTGGCTCGATGTTTTTCTCAACACTAGAGGATGACGACGAAATGCAAGCTAAGGCTGATGCAGACAAAGGTTTAGGCCCTTTGAAACCGATTGAGAAAAAAGTAAAGAATCGTTTGGAACGCATTTCCGATATGGTGCTCTTTCGTTATGGTAGCACCGGAGTTCGAGCTGCAATTAATGCGGCTGTCGAGTTGGCCGACGTGGTCGTTGTTTACCCGGTGAAATCGTTGAAAAGCTTTGCCATTAACACAACACCTGGAGCTATAAACAAGGGCATATTTGCTGATGCTGTAATTGTAAAGCGCGGAACGACGATCAAAGAATTGGCTTTCCGTGTGTCCCAATTCCTGGGAACCAACCTTGCTTATGCAGAGGGCGAAGATGGCCGAAGGCTTGCTGAAGACGAACCCATCACAAACAACAGTATCATTATCAAGTTCACAACAACCATCGCTTCGTCGACCATAGCGGCTTCGGATGCTTTTGGAATAGATAAAGACAGCAAGAAAGGTGGAAAGAAAGGAGGAAAAGCGGGAGTGGCAGCCAGCGTTGGAAGCGAAGATAGCTACGAATAGAAAAGCACAGAAACAATTAAAGCAATGTGCACGTGTTATGCCTAACCTTCAGAATGGTTGATGCAAAGAATGATGTAAACACTTTCAGGTCTCTTAGAAACAAGAGAAAAATGCGCTAGCGCGGATCATCTGATCACTAAGCACTGCACGTGACCGCAGCCCGGGGAAGCGTTTGCGAAGGAACACCAATAGTCTGCGCCACAAGGCCAAAACTGCCAGAGATGAATAGGCGGCCGAGAGCCATGGAAACGGAGTCGAGCTCCTCGGAGCTCATGATGGCGCTAGCTAGCTCAGCTTCCGGCGAAAAGACGTACACGCCCTTGTAACAGACAACGTATACGAAGCCGTTATCGTCCACCTTAATGCCCGTAGCATAGCCAGCCTCCGTTTCCAACTCAGGGTGAGCCGTGAAGTTAAAGAAAATACTCGACTTGCTGACTGTGCCGTCGTCCGCCATGTTGTAACTCTTTACGTATGAGTTATTCTTCTGCGAGTTGGTGATGTACATGATATCCTGGGCCGGCGAGAATGCAATCTTGTTAGGACGCGTCATGTCACAGTCCACAAGTTCCACAGATTGGTTGGTACCATTGCGCAGCATGTAAACGCCATTGAACGGAATCTCGCGGAGCGGAGATTTGTCGAGAGTGTCACCATCAAAGTCGGCGTCGCTGGTAGCCAGGCCGAAGGGGCTATCTGTGAAGTACAGAATGCCGTTGCTCGCGTACTCAGCGTACGACGGACTGTTAAACTTCTTGCCACGATACATCGTGATAGCATCCACAATTTGACCCTGGCAACTATTGCCGACCGACTTGTAGTTCAGCACACCAAGGGTACGGCCAGCGTTACGAGCAATCACGATACGATCACTTGTGGGAGAAACGGTGATACCACTGCATCCTTTGTAGTACACATTGTCGCAGCCCTCGGGGTGGTTCTGATATGAGCAACCACTCTGGAAAGCGGACACAGTCAGGGTCGTGGTAGCAGAGCAGACACCATTCACATCCACATCAATTTCCGTCGTGGAACTGGACGTGTTGGTGACTGTGGCATCCGGCACGTCCTGTGCGCTCCATTTCCAGATGGCATTGCCCGCCACATCACAGAACAGCAAATCGATGTTCGACGAGTGTGAGGTGCCGTCGGTGAGGTAACGACGGCTCGGACTCGTGTAGCCCTGGATAGTCGTTGGCGCCGTGTAACGATTTACGGCTAAGGAGCTAGACGAGCTGCTACCAGAAGACGACTGCACGACCGTCTGTATCGTACCTACCTGTGACGACAGCGAGCCTACGATAGTCGACAGCTTCGAATTATACGTCGCCGACCAGAACGAGGTTCCCGATGCACTCCTTGTCGGCGTAGACGTTGACGTCGCCGCCAAAGTCCCACTGACAGTTATACTTCTTCTGCTAGTGGATATGCCACCACCTTCCGCCGGCGTGCCACCACCTTGAGCCGATGTGCCACCACCTTGAGCGGACGTGCCACCACCTTGAGCCGGCGTGCCAGCACCTTGAGCCGATGTCCACCACCTTGAGCGGACGTGCCACCACCTTGAGCCGCGTGCCAGCACCTTGAGCCGCGTGCCAGCACCTTGAGCCGGCGTGCCACCACCTTGAGCCGACGTGCCACCACCTCCAGCCGGCATGCCACCACCTTTAACCGACGTACCACCATTTTTAGCCGACGAGCCGCCACCTTCAGCCGACGTCCCACCACCTTCAGCCAGTGTGCCACCACCTTTACCTGACGCACCACCACCTTCAGCCGACGGGCCACCACCTTTAACCGACGTGCCACCACCTTTAACCGACGTGCCACCACCTTCAGCCGACGTGCCACCATCTTTAACCGACGTGCCACCACCTTTAACCGACGTGCCACCACCTTCAGCCGGCGTGCCACCACCATTTGTAGAAATGCGGTCACCATTCATAAACATACTGCCACGACCGGACGTGTCACCAGACGCTCTATCGTTGGCCGACATGCCATCGCTCGTAAGTGTTCCTCCACTTAGAGTCGTTCCTCCGTTCGCAGATGTTCCTCTGTTCGGAGAAACCCCACTATAAGGAGTTTTGCTGTTACTGATCTGAGAGTTTGAGTTTCCCGACGGCGTCAAACCGTCACCTTTGTTCATCTGACCATCTGATTCATCGCCATTTTTCAGTCCGTTAGCCCCGAGTCTCGAGGTCTTGAGCAATTTATCTGCCTTGTTTTTAATTTTAGGAAACACGTTCTTCTCAAAGTACGTGAGCTGCAGGGACTCTGTCGTGGCCCAAGCCGCCACCTGCGTCGGATACAGCTCCTTATATAGCTTATAAAGCGGCACAACCTCCTTCGACGTGTCTTCAGTGGTCGTTAAATACCGCGCCGCGTGGTCCTCAAAAAGGTCGATACTCAGCAGTCGGCGCCCGTTCTGTAGCTGCGAGGAAGCCAGAAGAATCTGCTTGAGTTCCATTAACGAGTGAGACGCCATGACGTCCTCAAGAGCCTGTACCGAAGCCAGAGCTGCCGCTACGAGCAGTAGCCAGCGCATACACTTCATTCTTTTTGGACCAAAGCGAGAGGGGAAAATATCACGTTTTGTATCGAAATAAAAAGGGAAATCCACGTCACTTTCGAATGTTTTTACGAGCGAGTTATTTACTTTATGAGGTGGGAGTGAGTATGGCGAACGTAGTGCAATTATTTTTTACCTACCCTTTTTATTTTTTGCCATTGTGTAAAAAGCCAGTGCAAAGAAAGAGTTTCAACCAATGGACGATAAATGACAATATTTTGCCTCGTATGGATTTTTATGGGTAATATATTCAAGAGTAGCACCACTTCGTATTGAGAGTGAGATCTTATACTCATATGGTAAGTACGCTCTTTTCCATCTCACTACTTGATTTTCAAAACGAACTTACGATTGGAGGAAAATATCCCGCAAGTGTTGACAGAACAGTCGTCACAATTTCCACTGTTTATAGATGTCGATTTGTAGCCACTAGTGCCCCCACTGCAAAGTTTGGCATTGCTACATGTTTTTAGTCGAGACTTTTTCGTCGATTTAGCAGGGGACGGAAGTGTGTATGTCACATTAACGACTGCAGCTTACAATATAATCCAACGAAGGTCTACTACATGTACAGAGGCTTGGAGTGGCGTCACCGCCTATCCGATACAACAAAGCGCTCGAGATCGGTGTTATGGCACATCACGGGTAGTGTGAGGAGCAGCATCATTTGGATCATTTGACTCTATAATGTATCACTATATACATATCACAGGTTGAAGTTTTCATACATTAAAGTTTTCATAAGAGTGATGGTCTTTTTTTTATTGGCTCGCAATCAAATGGCGCATCATTCCGCAATTTCCCAAGCTCAAGTTACTTGGTTTCCCTTTTTTTACATAATGGACGTCAAGCAGCGCGGTCTATTGAGCGGCATGTACGCCGGTGTGGGCGTTGCCTTTGCTGCGTCAGCCTATTTCAATTTGTTGTCCAAGGGAGCGTGCGCTGCCTTTCTCTCTCTTGTATGGCTGGGCTTTGTCCTCGCCATCTCGTGCACCGAGTCGTGGCTCAAGTTTTGCGCGCAATTTGTGCCACATCACTTAGCCCTGGATCTGGGCCGTACCATGTTTGCAGCTCTTAACTCTGTAGAGATCGGTATCGCTGTTGGGCTCTGGGTACTGCACTTCCTGGTGTCGTCCACCTCAGACGACGCCGTGTGGCGTCTCGTCATCGTCACGTTTCTTGTGGTGGTGCAGACCACGTGGCTCTATCCGAAGCTGGAGCTCACGGTTGAGTTTGCACTCTACGAAGAGCTTAAGGAGCTGGATGATGACAAGTTGTCGTTTAACCAGAAGATGCAGTTTGGAGAGATGCGTCACAAGGTTCAGATCCAGAGCAAACCGGCCAAGATCTATCACATCCTGTACATGGGGGCCGAGTTCGTCAAGATCCTTACGCTCGCCAGCTTCGCCCTGCACTTCCTCAAGGCCATTCCAATGTAAGTTTATACATGGGCTGTGTTCTGTAGGGAACGCAAGTCCTTGCCAGCACAGAGAAATCAGGAACCTACGTGCGCTCAAGATACCATGTGGTCGTCCAATGATTGGTCGGAATTTTTGAATGGATGGGGAGCATTTGATTTGTTGCACCGCATACACAGAAATCAAACAGCGACCGACGACTCCAGCGCAGCAGGCACGTCTACAACTTTGTACGGTGCACACGTGCCAACATATAAAACCCGTCTCTACAAATAATATGAGCAGCAAAGTTCAATGTTCAAATGCAACAGCGCCGGTCAAACAGCTGTTGATCATGCAGTACTATCTGGTACTGTGTCACTTTCCGTTACGATTTCTTATCATACTTATCTACATTCGAATACAGCAGCAAGGTATTATCCGCCTGAAGGAACCTATAACGGCTCGACGCTGATGGCCCCTCTTCTAGCTTGTTACAGATTGAACCCATTGACTTCGGTGGCACCACGCATCGACAAGTTGACGAATGAGGCTCCTGGGTTATGTGCTAGTACTTCGCACCTCTCTGTATCCACCAAGGTGCGTAAATTGACTTTACGTGGCAGCATTTGATTGAAGAACAATGGCGTTGCTGTGTTTGTCGGACACATAAACACAGGGAGCTATCATGGTATCCGTTCAAGGATGGTCGGGCGTGGCAACTGACTGCGACAATGCGGTGCTTTTGAGAGCTGCTCAAGATACCAGTGCAATGTAAAGTTGTAGTCAGTATGGTCCTGGCGCTGTTGCTGGATGATTATCCCCACCACCGCGTGTGCTGCTCTCAGATCAAAGACTGCACAAATCATGGGGCCCTGATATAAAGAAGAAGTCGCTGCCGATGGTAATGGCTTTGTGATGGTAAATGATGCCAACGAGAAGCGTGGCTACTTGCTCGCTCATCAGCCCACCATTAGGGCTCAATAACTTTATGATACCTGTCATAAGGTCAAGACTTTCCTGGGCTCTATGATTCTGCGCGCGAACTGCAGCGCATGGAAGAATTTGATCGCGTTTTGTGTGATGTTTCTTGCAGTGGTGATGGCACTTTTTGGTGTAGTGTTTCTTGCAGTGGTGATGGCACTATTCGTAAAAATCGCAATTTGTGGAGACGTTGGGCCCCTGGTATTGCTCTCGCGTTGCACCCACCTTACATCGACCTTGGAATGCGTGCTGCGGCATTACTTTGGGATAACAGCAGCTCTATCATGACGTACTCGACGTGCTCGCTAAATCCTATTGATAATGAGTCGTTGTTGCCGAGCTACTAAGGCGTGCGGATGGTGCGCCAGAGTTAGTGGACAGCTTTGGGATGCCATCCGGTCTCATCACACGATCCGATGCGACGTCTTGGGACGTGGATGGAAAGCTCATACTGCTAAGGGTGAATTCGAGCTCCATTGCAGTGGTTCGATCGATACGAGAGTGTGCCTGATTTCCTACAGGGCTTATCCGTCCCGCAGTCTATGTTATCTTCGTCGAAAGACAAGAATCTCGAAATTCTTACGCGTTGTGACTGACCAGAATCACTGGCGGTGCTTCGAAGGTACGGGTGTGCAAAGTTTGCTGGACGGGGTCAGAGAGGCTGGACTATATAGTTGCTTATGTTAGCTATAGCATCGATACTCTCAGTTCCTTGATACGCATTAGTGTGGGTAATATACGCAGCATCAGGTCTACCTTTGTCGTATAGTATCATTTACTTCAGGCCAATGTTCCACAATGTATAAGATTTAACCTTTTTTTATAAATATAGATTAAATACTACAGTATTTGCCATCCAGTTAAATATGAAGCTTATTATTATACGGGGGACTAAATTAAACAGGCTCTATACGGCTCGGAGAACTTTTGACAAAACATCAATGCGCCTTCACTACATTTCGCTTCTTGTAGTTGGAGCCTCTTTAGAAAATGCTAAGTCTAATATCGTGCCAACAGAATTGACCCTGAGTACAGCAGCTTCACTCACTGCTGGAAAGAATGATGTGCCTGTCCTGAGGTTTATAAGGACTTCCGTTATTGCAGGCAAAGACGACGAAGATGGGGAACAATCCGCCACTGTGCACAGAGATGATGGAGAAAGGACTTTTTCTTTCAATTCATTAATAAATGTCGACGCTCTGAAGACAAAAGTGACAACGTTGAAGTTGGGGATGTTTGGTAATAATCCGGTGGAGTACGCTTTTCGAAAGTACGGTCTGATGAAGGCTGAGGACAATTACTTAAGCACAAAAAGTTTAACAAATGGTTTACCCAAACGAAGAGACTTTATCCACTAGTCTATAACGAGAAGGCAGTTTCGACGCTGTTGCGATACTATTCCGATAGCAAACTGTACAAAATTCTCGATGCGGGGAAGGTCGGGTCTACTAAAGATGTTGCCGAGGGTCTCCAGATTGCGCTAAGAAAGAGCTGGTTATCCAAAATAAACGACAGCCCGCTCAATATCTATAAGGAGTTGGAACCGGGCAGCAAGCTGGATGACATTTTGACCAGCCCAAATTTGCAAGTCTGGACCAGATACCTCGATCAATACAACGCAGCACACCCCGACCGTAAGATGGACGAGATTGAAGTGTTGCTGGATAGTTATGATGAAAAGGACGTTTTTGAAATGCTCGAAGCGGCGAAGGAGGTTGAGGGCACGAAGAAGCTAGCGACGAAGTTGCAGATGCAGCAGAGGAAGTACTGGGTCAAGAATAATTATAGCCCGAAAGAAGTCTTCAGAGTGGTGGAGCATGGTCGCAAGCTGGATGACATTTTGACCAGCCCATATTGGCCTGTCTGGACCAGATACCTCGATGAATACAACACAGCAAATTCCGGCCACGAGATGGACGAGATTACGGTGCTGCTGGGTAGTTTCGACCAAAAGGCCGTGTTTGGAATGCTCGAAGCGGCGAAGGAAGCTGAGGGTACACAGAAGCTGGCGACGAAATTGCAAGGACTGGTTGGAGATGGAGTACTACCCTCCTAAAGTCTTCGACGACCCTCGGTGAGGATGATGTTGTTGGGCTAGCAGAATTGCTGATAGCTGCGAAGACAAGTTCGACGGGCAAGGTAAAAACAATGGCCACTACAGTATTGACTCGTGGGTGAGGGATGGCAAGAGTATGAAGACCCGCACTTGTATTTGAAATTGAAACAATTATCAAATGATGACCCTAGGAGAGAGGCTTATCGGGAATCCACAATTTTTGTAGTGAAGCCGTCACGGATAAATGAAAACGTGAAGATAATCTAAAAATGCTAAATAATCCCACCTTGTACACATTACGTATCAGTTTCCTTTGCTTTTTAAAAAGGATAGATTTCCGCGCATGGCGTGGATCTCTTGACTCTTGCCATGTTCTTTTTCAGATTTATGCTTGATCCATGTCTCGTCGCGTTCAGCTCGATCAACATAAAACCTTTATGAGTCGGTTTAAAATTTGTGTCGGATTTATGCCGTCACGAGACATCGAGCAAGAGTCTCCTAGATGCAGATTATCAGCCATGAATGACAAAGCTTCTGTTGCACGTTTTGCTACGCACAAAGACACAAACAAAGAAACACGGACGACTATCGCTGCTTTTTTTCGAGTACAAATTAAGTGTTGAACCACCGCGAAGGCGATCAACTTTCAACACTCCTCCAGCCAAGGTCGGAGGACGGATCGACAAATTGCCTACCTAGACCCATTGTCGACAATAGCAACGGAGTTACAGCGTCAGTCCTTACGGCCTCACCATCCCAACCTACTTCGAAAGCCAATGGAGTAAATGTTGGCGGTTTGCACACAAATACAAGCCAGCACGGAAACACGCCGCAATTGCAACACAATATGAAGTACTATCGAAGCAGCGGTAAACGATGAGCAAAAGACTTAGGGTCTCCAGGAGTCTCGAGCTTGGCTATTGCCGGCTATAGCCTTTGGGAGTCCAGCTATAACCCTGAGGCATAGCTGGCATAGCCTTTCCAAACACGTAATCATTCGTTGCCACCTGCTACATGCTAATTAGCCGCAAAAAACACTCCCACACGCTATTCCTTCGTCAAAAGGTCGCACAAGCTCCAGCCGTCTTAATCCCGCGTCCATCGTAAGCATGACGAATGTGGCTTGCACCAACGTATCATCCTCGACAAAATGTCACAGGTTCAAATCGAATTCCTGCGCAGCCTGAACCGTAGTCATCACCATTCTCCAATGTCTCTGCCTAATCTTGTCCTAGAATGTCATCCATCTGTCTCATCCTTTCTTCTCAATAGGCCCATATCCTGTCAATCAGCGCTTCAAACGCGGTAGCAGAGTTTTCCACCTGCTCTGCGATGATCGACTTTTGATATTCCTCAAGCAACTTAGTAATAATTTCAAGCAAGAAACACGAACCTAGAGGTCAGTCACAGCTAGTCGTGCATGCCCCACAGATGCCTAAACGCTCAAAGCCAAGCAATTGAACGAAATAAAAGGCTCAATCGTCAAGTCAGACACAAGCACACTGCACTAATGCTTCAAGAAAAGAAAGAACATTGCATAAAAGGCAGAACAGCACTCCATCGTCCGAGATTCCTATGCTTCCATAGGCCAAATAGCCAATACTTCAACGTATTTATTTATGGAGGTCATGTGGCTCGTCTACAAAGTACCCATTTTCTATGTGGTCAATTTTAAGTTACCCATTTTGAAGAAGGACCCTCCATTCACCGCTGAAAAGACATTAAGAGACATTGAGAGACACTTTTACGGAAAAGAAAAAAGAGAACATGCAGACGCCTTCATCTTCACTGCACGTGATTTCCAGCCGTTTCTTTCGTCTCGAGTGCAATCACGAGTACCTCTTCCAGTCCGAGTATAAGCGGTAAGCGGTCTTTTAGCGCTTAAATCGTACATTATCCAGTCTGAATCGTATTGTCGTGTCTGTCGATTCACCTAACCCACCTCACTGACTCTTTGCTTCAACTTCAACTTCTTCTTCTACCAATAGGAGCAATCGAACCAAAGGGTTGAAAATTCTTCGATGTTTCCCTCACTGTTGTCCCGAACATATTGACCGGAGTTATTGTGGATCTTCCTTGAGTATCGAGATTCAACTAGCCGAATGTCCAAGTCAAAGTGTCCCATCAAAGCCCGCATTCCGTGAAATCTTATCAGTTTTTGCCCGCTTTGAAGCTGTGAGTGATGGAAGTCTCTGTCCGGGAGAATGTGTTGACGTAAACATCATGGAGCAAGAGGTACAAACTGAGACCCATTTAGACGGTCAATGGATTGCTGGTGTTTTGGTTCGACCAATGGATGTAATGGCTACAAATCATGAACCTGTCAAAACTGATAATGATGATAATGATGCTGCTGCGTCACTGGAAGAGCCAAATTCTTTAGTGTACAATTTAAATGGCAAAGCATTTTCCAAATGGTATTACGATTGGGAAAGTGGTGCGAACAAGGCACAACGACTGATGAAACATGTCTTGAAGGCATATATTGTTGAACGAATTGCAGTGGAGAGAGACAATCAAGTTCCAACCATTTCAAATCAAGAGACTTTGATGCAAGTATATCGAGTAGTGCATGTGGTCTCGTCACCTGAATTTACAGTCATTTCATATCGTCGAGCACCAATGGATCAATTGCAACTTGCTCATGCACATGCTGCTGTACAATTGGGCAAGACACAGATTCCACTACAAGTGATGAGTAGTTCACAGGAAGGTGTGTCACCTAATGGACTACGGACTTTTACCAATGAGATACATCATTGGGGTGTCTACAAGTCAGTACATAATACAAACGTTGCTCGGGAGGATGACGTGGCTGCATGGAGTAGTAAACTGAACTCGTCTCTACAAAGTGAATTTTATGAAGCAGAAGCAAAGCGTCGACGGCGAATGTACTCGAATCACCAGGAATTGATGCATCCTCTTGAAGATAAACTATGTTGGGAGCATTTGAATGCACCTGCCGTCGCCGTGTCCAAGAGTATGGCGCTACTTCTTGCGTTTGTCCGCTGGGCGCCGCTAAGACTGTACGTGCCGGTAGCTGCAGAGCTCGTGCACTTGCTTGATCAGAGAATTTTTGAGCTGGTGCCAGCGAGTGCACAGAAACCTACTAAGCCGAACTGCTTTTCCAGGCTATTACTTCAATATGCTCAGATAGAGGAAAGCATACGAGCTACTGGGGAAGGCACGACTCTCAGAACGTTGCTTCGAGTAGCTTCGCAGACTGTGTTATGGTTATATTCTCAAGAGACTTGCCATTGGATACGTCACTTTTTCCGACAGAATGCTACGTCTGTGCTGGATAAGATGGCCATGCGTTCATGCTTCCTTCACTTTTTGCATGAGTTAGAGGAACGTTTGAGTGCAGAAGTGATTGCAGCTACTGCGCTTCGTAGGTTATCCAATGTGGCTGAGGAGGTGATTGCAGCGGTGTATTCGTGCGAATTGTTTTACGATCGACGACCACTTGTACGACAGATTTTAAGTGGCCAAAGCTTCGCTGGATGGAATATGTTCGTCGCGCAGATGCGTGATACATACATTGGTGCTACGAGCTTACCAGTATCGTTGCCACCGCTTTGTCGGAATGTCACTTTCTCAGCAGCTTTTCCTCCTCGTAATGTTGTCGAACGTAGGTGGAATGGTGAGTGGTGTTTGGATATGGATGATGTGCAATGGGATGTCAATGAAATAAGGTCTTTTGGGAATGGAGGCAAAAGCAGTGCTGATCCCAGGGTACCAGATGTATCACTATTTTCTTTGGTCAAGCTCATCTCGCAAATTGTCCGGTTCGAAGTAGCTATTGATATTCGAGAAAGTTCATTACGCGTTCGTGCATCGCAAGGCTTGGCAGGGTGCGTTGATTGCATGCACCTGGTGCTGGACGGCAAGGATCGCGTGTATCGTACCTGTCCAAATGGTATTACTTCGTGCGGTGGTGATGGCACTTGCGGGGACTATGTTGGTGAAATGTGTTTCGAGGACACGGGCCAACTAGCTATCTTTCTTGAGATCTATAACTGGTCACTGGAACAGGGCACTCGTTCATATCATGTGCGGGCAAAGATTGAGTGCCACAACAGTGGCCGGTTGGCTGTCGACGGCGACATTTTGGAGACTACAGGGTCGAGTACGTTCCCATCGGATAAACTGTCATACGTTGGAGAAATGTCTTTGCGTGCTAAGCTCGAGACTATCAAAATGGCCAGCGCAAGACGGTACGATGGTGCCGGTGCATCGAGAGATACACCTGCTGCTTCTTGGGCAGAGTATGGCAAATTTCATTTAGGCTATCGAAAGATGTGTGAAAGGTGAGCTGATCGAAATGTTAGAACGAGATAAACAAATGTACTCTCTCTCTCTGCTAGAATAATACCAGTTGGTTGGGAAGTCAAACAAGCTGATGATGACAACAAGGTATGGAGTCTATTGTTCTGACAGAGTCTATTGCGTTACCAATGCTTGCACTACCTTACATTTCCTCAGCGCGGTGTTTTTTACTTTTCTTGTTTTTCTTGGTCTGTTTATCCTTGCCTGCGATACCATTCCGCAGTGCATCCATGATCATCGCCACATCAGCACTTTTAGCAACCTCTTCCTTGCGCTGTTCAGCTTCGTCTCCCGTCAGTTGAGTAACTTTGCGCTTCTTGGACTTCTTGTGCTTTTTTTGCAAGAACTCGGATTCGCTTCAGGTGCTGCTTCATCACCCTCCACCACATCCTTAAATAAGTCGGCGATTTTCTGTTGCTTCGTGTAAAGTGCCTCCCACTTTTCGCGGTTCTGCTTGTACTCAAACAAGTGGAATGTGTTCATCACGAGCTGTGAAAAATGACTTCCACTAAGCTGCGTCTCCACGGCCAGTAGTTCGTGCACAACTGCCTCCTTCTTGTCCAATGGAAGATCCTCGTAGCATTTCATTACCGAGAAAGCACCTAACCGATCCTGTGCCAGCGTACCAAACTTGCCCACAAACCGTTCATACAGCTCCTGCCGCACCCATGCGGTGCTCGGTTCTTTGGATTCCCAAATGGGTTCTATGACACAGCGGCTGCCAGTAGAGTCTTTGGCTAAAGCAAGAAGCTGCGTGCTATTAAACGAGAGAATGCCCTTGTACAATGGAGCCAGATATTCTCCAGTCTCAAACTGCTGCAGTTGCTCGATTATCTTGGCGCCCATGACGTTCAGCTGAATCTTAGCGGACATAGCAGATGTTGACAGCTGCACGTTCAAGAGGGACGCAACAAAGTTCTTTCGCACAGCTTCAGGCTTTTTGCACTCCTGCTTCGCAACAGCGTTCACAAGCGCCTGAAACGTCTCACGTTGGCGCAGTGTAAACTTCACACACATTTCCATTACACGCCAAATAACCCCAGGGCGGCCCATGGTCAGCAATGTCCAAAGCGAAGCCTCCAATTCTTCCAGCACATCCGTAGCGAGAGCCTCTGTACGCACAAGCTTAATGGTGTGCTGCACTACATAGTTAGCAATGTTGTGTTCTGCCAGCTGTAGCATCTTGCTGCGCATGCAGCGCTCGAAAACCTTTGTGAAAAACTTATCACTGACACTCTCAAACAAAGCTTCCAGCACGTGACTGGTCACAGCATTAGCCGCCAAGTCGTAAAAGCCACTCTCACACGCATCCTTATCTTCCCACTGAAGAATCTTCTTCGCAAGTTTACGTCGGCTTTTCGAAGGTGCTAGCTTCAATGCCGAAGCAATAAGCGGGCCAGAGTTTTGATCATACAACAAGTTCTCTAGCTCATGCGTCGGGCTTTCGATCAACACCACCACCAGCTCCTCAAAAAGCGTCTTAAACGTGTCTGGCACGTCAAACGTAATTTCGGAGCCATCTTTACCAGGATGAGCTTCGGTAAACGTAACAACACGGTGCTTGGCCTTCTTGCCTCGCTTCTCCGGAACCAGCGGCTTGCCTGCCAGCACAGCTAGTACCGAGCGCAGCACGTGACTTGCACTCACGTCATTCATGAGTGTGATCCATTCATTCTCCACCTCTTTAACCATATGAACAATAATGTCGCTCATAAGCGGAATGTCCTTTATCCTGTCGTCGTCCTCGCTTTCCTTGTCCTCCAAACCGTCCACCTCCTTCGCTACTACAACACTAGAACGAGACAGCAAATGTTGTAGTACATGAGACGAGTAACGATTAGTCCACAAGTGGCTCATATAGCCCGCCATTTTGTGCAGCAGGAAACGCAATTGGGCGTCAGTCATCTTGGGCAGGAAAACCTCCAGTAGCTCACCAGCGTGACGGTCCGAGGCAGCACTAGCAACACGAGGTGCCAGTTCTTCCAGTACATTCCATAACATCAGTTCCACATCGTCTAACGTTGATTCATTGTCTAATTGCGTCAACATTTCCGTCACTTCTTTCAAATATGACAAAGTATCGGGTTCCAAACGACGTGGACGAACACGTCTACATAGAATCATACACATAGAACCATAATATTAATAAGATTACAATCTATTATACTTGTACGATCATAAATCCTATTAAAACGTACTCGGGTCGCTGCAAACGGGCATCCTGTGCTTGATAATCCAGCAGATCAGTCATGAATGATTAAATGTCTACCAACCGATAATGGGTCTCTGTGACATGGTACAAAATAATGTGTCCACACTAAGTTAAATGACGTGGTCCACTCCATCTCATCATTTTCATCATTTGAATCCAAATGACCGAGTCCAGTAGCATCTCAAGTGCAAGTTCAAGTCCAAGTAGCGGCAGTGCCAGTGCGAGTCCAAGTGTCTCCGGTGCATCAATCTCTTCCCCTTCGACTCTAAATTTTGTACTAAAAGAAAACGAGTCAAAAGAAGACGTTGTGGCGTCAATGGATGAAGAAGATTCCGAAGAAGAGGACAATGGGACAGTCAAAGACGAGGAAACAATGGACCGACCATCTGCTTTGAAAAACGACATAAAAAAACCATTATTATCCATTGAAGAACGAGAAAAATTACGTAAAGAAGAAGAAATGGTGCTTCAAGATCAACGAGATCGTCAAAGTAAATCGCTTGATCTTGTGAAACAAAATCTGACGCTTGATGCCGAATGGGAAAAGAAATCCGCCCGAGAGAAGAAAATGGCGTTTTTAATGGCTCAATCGGATGTTTTTACATCGTTTTTAATGGGTGGAAGTAGTGCCATGGGAAAAGAAATGTCTCGTTCAAAAAAAGCAGCAAAAGAAGCAGGATCAAAACGAGGTAAAGGGAATAAACAAGCAGATGCTCAAGCATTACAGGACATGGATGATGCACGTTATACACGTGTTACACAACAGCCATCGAGTATCAAGTTTGGTACGATGAAACCTTATCAATTGGAAGGACTGAATTGGATGATTCGACTTCATGACTCTGGAGTGAATGGCATCTTGGCTGATGAAATGGGACTAGGAAAGACTTTGCAAAGCATTTCATTGCTTGCGTACTTGAGAGAAGCACGAGGTATTGAAGGACCTCATATCATTATTGTGCCCAAGAGTACAGTAGGTAATTGGATGAGAGAACTCAAGAGATGGTGTCCGTCTATTAAAGCCTTTAAGTTTATGGGCAGTAAGGATGAACGTGCAGTGCAGAGAACGACAGTCGTGAAGCAGAACTTTGACGCTTTAGTGCTGTCATACGAAGTGGCTATTATTGAAAAGGCCATCTTGCAGAAGATCAAGTGGAAATACTTGCTTATTGATGAAGCTCATCGAGTGAAGAATGAGAACTCAAAGCTCTCGCGCGTCGTGCGTGAGTTTAAAGTCGAGCACCGACTGCTGATTACAGGCACGCCGCTGCAGAATAACCTACACGAACTGTGGGCACTGCTGAACTTCTTGCTACCCGACATTTTCTCAGATGCTGAAGATTTTGACGCGTGGTTCAATGTGGACGAAGAAGAAGGACAAGAGAACGTGATCAAGAAGCTGCATACGATCCTGCGTCCTTTTCTACTGCGTCGACTGAAGGCGGATGTAGAGCACTCGCTACCACCGAAGATTGAGACCAAGCTCTATGTTGGCTTGTCCGAGATGCAACGTGAGTGGTACATGCGTGTACTGCATCGCGATGCCACGCATTTGAACGCTATCGGTGGAAGCGATCGTGTGCGTTTGCTCAATATCTTGATGCAGTTACGTAAGGTATGCAACCACCCTTACTTGTTCGAGGGCGCAGAGCCTGGTCCGCCGTACCAGGAAGGTCCGCATCTTTGGGAAAACTGCGGCAAAATGACTTTGCTGCACAAACTCTTACCGAAACTCCAAGCCCAGGGATCTCGTCTGCTGATTTTCTGTCAGATGACGTCCATGATGGATATTTTAGAAGATTACATGCGCTACTTTGGTCACGACTACTGCCGACTGGACGGATCCACGAAGGGTGAAGATCGTGACAACATGATGGAAGATTTTAACGCCCCAGGCAGCACCAAATTCTGCTTCTTGCTGAGTACTCGTGCTGGTGGTCTTGGCATTAACTTGGCTACGGCTGATATCGTGATCCTGTTCGACTCGGACTGGAACCCTCAGGTGGATCTTCAGGCCATGGATCGCGCACATCGAATTGGACAGACAAAAATTGTGCGCGTGTTCCGTTTCATTTCGGATGGCACTGTAGAAGAAAAGATCGTAGAGCGTGCTGAGCGTAAACTGTACCTCGATGCTGCTATTATTCAGCAGGGTCGACTGGCGCAACAGAACCGGAAGCTCTCGAAGGACGAGCTGATGACGATGGTGCGCTTTGGCGCCGATGAAATTTTCAACGCACGCGGATCAATGATCACGGACGATGATATCGACGCTATCCTGGCTCGGGGTGAAGAACGCACTGAGTCCATGAAGGGTAAGATTGCTGCTGACATGCAGCACAGCTTGGCGAATTTCTCTTTGGCAGGCGATAATGGCAACGCTAGTGTCTCCAGCCTCTATGAGTTCGAGGGTGAAGTGTTTTCAAAGGACACAAACAATGGAGACATTCTGCCTTCAACATTCATTGCTCTTCCTCAGCGTGAACGCAAATCTAACTACAATGAAGACGAGTACTATCGCCAGCAGGCGGGTTTGTCGAAGCCCAAGAAGGCTAAAAAATCTGGCTCGGACGCTGCAAAGGTTCCCGTTGTCCATGACTACCAGTTTTTCCAGCAAGAGCGCATGGTAGCACTGCTCACGAAGAAGACTCACGTCGAAAATCGCCGGAAGGAACTTACCCGACTGATTAAAGAAGCCAAAGCTGATGAGGCACGTGCTAAAGCTCGCAAGGCGAAGCCTGCTGAGGGCGAAGAGTCAGCGGAGAACTCAGCAGAGGAAGAGGAAGTTGATGATTCGCGCTCTGCGGCTCTCGAGAAGGAGCTGAATGAGACGGAGATGGATGCTATGGATGCGAAGGAGCTGGAAGAACTTGAGAAGGAGGGGTTCGGTGATTGGACTCGTCGTGACCTTAAGCAGTTTATCACTAGTTGTGAGCGCTACGGTCGTGCTGACAAGGCACGTGTGTGTGAGGAAGTTTCGCTAGTCCTTGGTAAAAATCCTGCACAGGTGGAACGATACTACGAGACATTCTGGTCTCGCTTTACGGAGCTTAAGGACCACGCGAAGCACATCGAGAAGATTGAGCGAGGTGAGAAGCGCCTGGAACGCAACGAAGTAGTGAAACAGGCTTTGGCGCGTAAGTGCAGCCGGTACAGCCATCCGTTGCGTGACATGCGGTTGCATTACCCGGCCGGATATAAGAGCAGAGGCTATATCCTGGACGAAGACGTGTTCCTTGTAGTTATGATGAACAAGTACGGTCCGTTGGAGCACTGGGGTGAGATTCGCGACGAGATCCGTAAGGCATGGCAATTTCGTTTTGATTGGTTTTTCAAGTCGCGCACCATTGGCGAGCTTCAGAAGCGCGGTGAGGTGCTGACTCGCATGATAGAGCGCGAGAACGACGAGCTCAAGAGTCGCACTAGCAAGGATGAGGACGACCTTGCAAAGAAGGCGAAAAGAAGCAGCTCTTCGAGTTCCAAGTCAAAGAGCAAAAATAGCAGCAGTCGTAGCAAGACGTCAAGCTCCAGTTCGAGTAAGAAGCGTAGTAGCTCGTCCAAGCCGTCGTCATCATCTTCTGCTAAGAGACAGCGTTCCAGCTAAAAAGATGCTTGCCTAATAGCGATGGCCGTAGCTCTTTACACTTTCACAAATGTTCATGTGTTCACGATTGATGGTCTTACGAGTTGATGTTTTGATCCGTTCGTAGAGAGCATCACGCGCATGATGATACGGATGGAGTGCAGCACAATGAAACCACTCGTTGTGACAGGTACTGGTTTCTTCACATGTGAGGGCATGTAAGTGTTTGCAGACGTGTTGGCATAGTCAAGAAGGTCCTAGAGTACAATAAACAGCACGACGACAAGAAATGTTGATAAAACTACGAGTCGAGAGCACATGGTCGTATCGTTCAAGCTCTTGTAGCAGATATTCCATCAGTAATTAGACACTTTCATTAACGCGAAACGAAAGGAATGACAACGAGTTCATGCATACGCCGAATCGAACCGGAACAGCCCTAAAATATTCAGACATAATCATATTCACGCAGTAGATTGACACGCATCCGGAACGGCCATTCAAACAATCGCAAGGCATCAAAAAATAGCAACTTCAGCCCCATCCTGTAGGTTTCATTAATGCCAAACAGACGCAAAGAGTCAGTAAAGCCTATACTACTTCCAATCCTCTTCTAGACTGTTCATCCGGGCTGCTGCTATCCGTGCTGCTGGCATAGTCTTCATCACGAGGTTTCTGTGGTGTTGACACGCGAAAGACAAACGACTGTGCCACAATATCATGTTGACGGGGACTGCTGAGACTGATAGGCATTGCAATCGAGTACTTGACAAAATTACCAAACTTCTGGTGCTTCGAGACCAAGTAAATACCCAGAGCTACAAGCAATATAGCAGTCGGAAACATAATGCCCTGCGTCTTGGTGAAATTGTGTGCCTGCTGGAAGAAAACAACACCACTAATGTTACTCATCGTGATCCAAAAGCCTTGAAACACAGGATACGACGACATTGTATCTCCCGTCATTGTCGCCAGGTTCAGTGTATGTGTCTGTGTCAATAAAGTCACCGCCATGCCTAGCCACAGCACGTACGTGCCAAAGTACAAAAATTGATTGTTACCCGAGACCGTAGACGAAATAAGTTCCACGACACACTTGGCTAATAGTACCGACTGTCCACCAATAGTTCCAGAGATAGCTGCCCAATATAGAGGCAATTTTGGGTCAATAATAAGCGTATGCTTCACAATTTCACTCTCGTCGTATCTGCCAATTTTAAGACTAGATAATTCAATCTCTTCCAAATGATCGTCTTCTTCTCCTGCTAATCGTTTACTCATAGGTGAAAGTGCCAAGTGATCACTTGAAATCGGCGATGGAAAAGGTGACGTCATCGTTCCTTTGTGTTTCTTCTCATCCAAAGCACCAGATTCTTCCCTCTTCTCCTTTTGCTGCTGCATCGTCTCGGCTACTTCTCGTGTCATCTCTTGACCATCATCCACCCGTCCATCTTCCTTCTCTGTACTAACAACACGTAATGCCGGTGCTTTGGAACGTCTTGCACGCATATACAACGTCATGACAAAGGCCGTTGTAATAACAACATAGAGAATAAAAGGTGCTGCTGTCATCAATTCATAAATCTGATTCATCTGATAATGCCCTTCGTCTTCTTCACTCGCCGCGGCTAGTACCACAACCCCAAGGGATACAAATGCTACACCCACAATATCCGTCACATATAAACTCTGTTTGAGCCAAAAATGTGACATGAGACAATTGCCCAAAATCGTCGAACCACCTCCAAGAGACGCCACGAGCGTCTGTGGTGCAAACCCGAGCGCAAGAAAATCACCAAATGAAGCAATTACAACACACGTCATACCAACCCACCAAATAGGACGTTTTGTATATGGTCGAGGAATTGCACAAAGTTCTTCTTTATCATGCGAATATTTTTGTAAATTAACACCAAAAATTGAAAGAAAAGCAGCGACTACGGCAATGGCACCACCAATGAAATCACTCTTCATTCTTGCGTCTCGTTTTCTGTTATGATGATAATTCTCTTTCTCTATTGGGAAGAAGAGAGAGAGAGAGAGAGAGAGAGAGAGAGAGAGAGAGAAGACACTTGAGAACTAGCAGGTACTTTCTTGACTAAGTCGATTCTATCTGACTGGATTTTAAGTGGGAGGGTACAACTCTTGACACCGAATGGTGGAAAAGGGTGGAAAAAACGAGGTGTTTTCTTCTGATAGAAACGAGATAAGACGGAAAAGGACTCGCAAGTGACAACGGCGATTAGGGTTTGAACATCATACCGCATGGAATACAGATGATATATGGCTGGCTATATGTAATTATTATTATTCTGGAAAAGAGTAGAGTTTAGGGATGCGTGCTTTATCCTATCGTATGGATGCAAATTATGGAACATTTTATAAATGCTTTTTGATACTGATTGACACCATTGACAATGAATGACACGACTGGCAAAGAATATGACAGTTTTATATCAGGTGGTAGTAATGTATACCACTATATAAAGGCAGTGAACAAAGCGTCAGAGGGAATTTAGCGTTCCAGTAAATTCAACGTCACAGTAACTTAACGTCACAATGAATTATCGTAATTATATCAACTTAACGTCGCAATCAACTGATCCATCCGAGCAGCTGCGTTATTTGTGTGGTAGCAGTCAACCAGGTCGTATCGACCATCACCAATCAGAGACCACTACCGCATCATTGGTGGAAATGTCACTCAAAAATGATGTAACACATATTGAAGATACACGAGTTGGAATCAGATTATACTACCCGTGGCAATAGTTTGATAACTGTCCGCTTCACTTTGAAAAAAGGTCGTGTATATCTGATTCACATGAATTTGTAATATGCTACTTCTATTATTAGCTTTCTATTTTTTTTGTTTATCACAGATAAAGTTGCTTAAAATGTAACTGTCTTAACTAATAACTTTTTTTTTAATTGATAAATCTTTCCTCTCTCTGCAAAAGTTTTTCGGTATATACATGTGTCAGAAAGGCGATGGCTTCAGTCACAACCCATCAACAGGTCTTTAAAAAATAAAAGGTCACAAAATTACCCTTTTTGCTCTTTTTCTGTAAGGTTTTTAGGTAAACCATACGCTTTTTTGCAACCTCTCCCATTTCGACGATAACCCTACCCTTATTTATAAAAAAGGACAAGAGAAAAGGCAGTACTATTTCGAGATTATAGCACCAAAATGGTGACGTATAAGTCAGTCCATTTTCTATTATGTGGTCGTAGCCAATAGTTCATTAAGGAGACGAGTCTCAATTTGCGTATCTCCTACAGTAGCACTTGCCTCAACCCATGAAGCGATCTCCTTGTCAATTTGTTTCTCTAAGACTCCAATAGTCTCGAATCTCACGAGTTTTCGTGCTTGAAAGATGCCAATGGTTTGCTGCTAGACACATTTGCCGACTACACAATTGTAAAGTACTTGCGTATCTCCCAGTTTCGTCCTTGTTTAGACGAGTCAACTGATACAACAATGCAAACAATCTCTCACCAAGCGCCGATACATTTTTTGCATCACGACCAGACGCAATGAGTCCAAAAGGAAGCAAATGAGGTGCAATATCCACAGTTGAGACATGAAGCAGATACTTTTCGTGACTCATCGTCGAGTTCCAGACTAAAATACACGCCATAACAGCAAACAGTGCACGACGTTTCATGGCATCCGAGTGAACAAAAGAGTCGAGTGAAGCCATACTTTGGCTAAACGCGTCGATCACATCCAAAAGTGAAGATACGGTTTCACATGGTTTCGTGTGGTGTGCAATAAGAGCTCCAATCTTTGCAGTGAACGGCTGTAAGTAAATGTCGACAAAAGTGTCATCTGTCCATTCATTGAAATCATGACGTAAAATCCACTGAAAAATCAGTGCTGTCTTGCACTTGGTCACGGCAAAAGCCTCGAGCTTTGCTAGCTCAACAAGAAAGACGCCACTTCTCCACCAACTCCACACGGAAGAGTTCACTACATTTGGCTGTAAAAAAATGTCAACTGGACAACGAGCACCATAGTCCAGCTTTGAAAGAACACGAAGTGCAAACTGCTCCACAAGAAAGGAAGCATGCACGTCGAACGGAAGCTCCAATACCACTTTTTCGAGAATTGTTTTAATGACCATTTCCAAAGAGTTCTCTGGGATACGGCGAGTTGTCTTGGCGTCTAAGATATCGCGTAACATTGCAGTCCAGCTGTCAAAGAGAAGGACACTGCGGCTACTTGACGTATCACGATGCCACACATCCTTGAGAACGTCAAAAGTAGTGATTAGCAGGGTCTCAAGCACATCAGTTGGAACGCGGGTAGCCGCCACTGAAAGCCATGCCATCAGCTCAGTCTGAAGAAGTGCGTCGGCATTTTTGAACCATCCGCTAGAAAGTAACTCGCCAGCAATAAGTTCGTCACAGCTGCCTTGCGTAGCAGCGAAGCGAACGCATGCTACACTTACATCGACAGAACACATGCGCAGCATTATACGATGTGTTAATGACGCATAGTCCAGCAATGGTAGTACAGCTCCCGTCGATGTTAGACAGCCTAGCAGTGATATTGCTATGCGAGCTTCTGGGTTCGATCTAGTCATCACTGCGTCGTGAGAGGAATCATGGTCGGATGGACTCGTTTGCCGCAGCCACTCGAGCGTTTTCACTAGCAATCTATTTGATGGAAGAGTGCGAAGCTCGACGTCGAACGACTTTTTCTTTTGGGAAACGTAAAATCTATCGGCTGCGCGAGCAATAGCACCGAGCATTGCATTTGCAATAGCACAATGCCCTTCCTTCTTCGTGAACTCTCGAGCTAGATTTACCAGTGAGGCAATGATGTCAAAATCAAGTGTCAGCTCTACATTGACACCGACGTTCGGAGTTGCTGCGCTAGAAATGCCGACACTCAGATGGAAGAAGTTGGCGATACTAGATAGCATCAGCGTGTGCACTGCCTGATCTGGCACACTTTCACTTTCAAGAGTCTTTTTGATTTGTTTGACTGTCAGATTGGTTTGATTTTGAATCGTGCTAGGAAAGCCTCCAAAAGACTTCAAGCGACACAACACGTTCGCTGCTGCCATCATCAGAAAGCCGCTGTCGAGGCTGGCAGCACCACATTCTGCAGCTCGATGATTGCATGTTGCAACAAACGTCTCCAAACTTGATGAGGGTGTCAAGTTGAATTGCACGCACTGCAGCAACACGGGTCCCAATGCGACAGCTGTAATGTTGGCAGAATCTTTATCTTTCCATACTGCTGTAAGAAATCTTTGCAGGTTCATTAGCCAGTCTAAACGTTTAATCCTCGAGAAGCCACTGGATATTCGTGCTAGCCCCATCAATGACGTCCAACGCAATAAAATACCACTGGATGATAAAGCTTGCTCAAATTTTGATGTAACTGTATCAATAGAAGTGTTCACTTCAGTCGCCTCGGACAGAGGGAAAATCACGTCTCCATGGAATAGAGAAGACTTGGTCGATTGCTTCACATGGTTGGTACGCAGGAACGACTCCAGAACACACTTAGCAATTGGCTTAACTCGTTGGTGTCTCCACTGAGTTACGTCAAATGGTTCCAGCTCGTAGCCATTCGTATAAAGAAAAGCAATGTGGCTCAATCCTAGTAGAGCACAGGAACTTAATAGGTCACCCGTCTCGTTGTGATACAGCTCCATAAACATGCTCTCAATCTTTTCCAATTGAACGCAAAAGTTACTACAGCGCTCGATTTTCCGTTGGCCAAAAGAAAGCTGAAGAGCAGCTGAAACGCCGAGAGATGAAACGCGAGCATTGCCGTTGGAGGCCGAGAATACACGAGCCTGTTCGATCGACAATGATAGTCGGAGCAATAGCTCCTCTATTATTTCTTCGTACTTCTGACGCAAATGCGGATTATCCCAATGTCTTGATTCACAAAGTTTTCCAGCCAACGCACCAGCAGCCAGTGCACCCCCTACCTTGTTCGATGTATCATTCAACAGCAAGTCAAACAAGCTAGTAACACCCTCCGAAAATACACGAAAGGCGACATCGGCGTCATCAACACCAATAGGCGTCTTGAGCTCCGACAGTTCGTCCAGCGAAAATATATATGTCTCCATGAACCCTCTCCATCCATCCATCAAAGCTTGAATACGTAAGAACACCCTGTAGCTTCTATCAGCATTTGTTGATGCATCTACAGAAGCCCACGGAAGTTCCATAGACTGCAGCACAGTCGAGACCGTCCCCACCAGCTCGTCCACATTTTGCGTTGCAAGGCGAACGAGCTTGTCTTTGCGCTTAGCGTTTTTTCTGTCAATCAAAGCCTTTGGTTGATAAGTCAGCAAAAACCCGCTCCAGTCAGGTGTAGTGGAGTTTGTAGGAAACAGACTCTCCACCTCCGCTCTTGACGGTAAAAGTAATTTCATCTCCTTGGTGGCCGCAGCAGAAATACACGCAACTGACCCCGCTTGCTGGAACGTCTGTTGCTGTTGACGCTGGACCCCTGACGCTGCAGACACCATTCGCTGTCCTCGTCCGACACCTGCAGTAAGCTTTGTGCTCTCATGCTCAATAACTCTCGTTATCAGCATTTCGATCTCGACGCGGACATCTAAATCGTGCTCTTTTTGAAGACGCTCCATCAGCTCATCGAGTTGTTCCTCAACTTCCTCTGCCGTCGCACCGTCTTCGTCGTCACTCTTCTGTCCAGCAATTTCATCATTCGGCATACAGAGCCCTAGCATATTCAAAGGATATTTGCACAACGCGTCGTAAGCAGACTTCCGAACATTTGCATGTTCACTGTCTGCAAACTCCCAAGCCTGGTCGAGCAACTTTGAAGCATGTTTTTCGTTCGCAGCGCTGTCAATGCCACCAAGTGCGTAAAAGCAGCACAAGCGTTCCTGAAAAAGCGGTCTGTCTGCACAAGTTACCGTATGCTTGCGCAATTTTTGGGCAATTATCTTGAATGCAACGTAAAAGTCCAAACAGTCTCCTTTACACAGCGCAGTGATAGCAGCCATGGCCATGGAAACCACCGACTCCAGCTCATCTTCAAGAAATCCTTGTATGGATGAAATGAACTGCACGCCCAGCTCGGGGTCTTTCTCACACAACGTTTTGATGGAAGCTATCCTTACAACGTGGCGCGCAATATCTTCGCCTGGAAAGGTTGGTTCTAGTAACATTGTCTCGAGCCTTGGAAAGGCTCGAGACTCGTTTCGCCACACTTCATACATGAGCTTCAGCGCCATCGATCGCGTCTTTGCCATACCGTTCATGCTATCGATTAGACGAAGTACGATACGCATTGTCTCGGTTGTTGTAGCAGCCAGCGCTGCTAAAGAATACAAGCACGAGGTCATCCATTCACCAAAGAGACGTCCTGAGACCACCTCGGCCTTTCCTGACGGTTGCTGAGAAACGAGAAACACCAAACTTGCCACCAATGCTTTCGTGGCGTCGGCATTCCAAAACTTTGGGCTATTGTTCACTTGACGCCCCAGACACTCAGTAGCAGCACTGCGAAGAGCAGGTCGTCCATCAGAAAGCAGCGCCACCAACAGCAGCGGTAACCAATTATCTGTCGAGTTGTTGGATATAACGTCTTTAGAAGAAAACAACGAACTTAGCCAACGTTGGCATCTTCCTTCATCACCAATCATCTGAATACCCGAATGAGCATGAGTTGCTGTCTCTGTTAATGGTGCATCGCTCGTTACCTCATTCTCATAATAATAATTGCTCGTCGACATGATCTTCTTCACCATTTTAAGTAAATCAGACACGACGCTGCCATGCACTGAAAGCATTGCCGACAACGGCAACAGCAAAATCTCCACGTAGACCGTACGTCTACCACCGTGATCAGCAACGACATCACGTCCAAATATCAGTGCATACTGCAGCACCCGTAGTATCAACTGCTGCTCGAGTGGTGTCTCGCACGCGCTTATCAAAAAGTACGCAGCCGATGCTAAAAAAATAGATGACCACAAAGCTTTGGGTACTGCTCGAGCCAATTGTTCCAATGACTGCAACAAAGTCACAACACCAACGTTCGTTTCAATCAATAATTGCGTCGACTCGAGCACGAAACGTGCCGTTCTGGTCGCCAAAGCCACGTGCTCGGTATTGTAGACATTTTGAGAGCTTAAAACGTCCACCAACACTGCCACATGGACATTATAAGTGGACTGTGAGAGTTGGTCATGTGGGACGAGCTCCAGTGCTTGTACTAGAAGACGGACAACATGTGTCCACCTTGTACTCTTCTTCTTCTTCTTCGTGTCCTTGTCGTCCATGTGTCCATCCAAGTGCCACGCAATGCGAGACAGAACGTCCAACACTGCAGCTTTGTGTCCTTCTGACTGTAAATTGTCCATGAGGACACTTTGGAGGACAGGGGACAATATGTCCACTGTCTTGGTGGATTGTTGAGTGTCCACATAACTATTCAAAAAAGGTCCATCTCCCGTGCCAACAGCTGCTAAATATCCCAATAACACGTTTTTGTTTGCATGAAATACCTGAAGTAACATTTGACGCTGGAAAGAGACGTGGCTTGGTTCTAATATTTGGATACTCGTCTGAAGTAACACAAACCCGAGATATTCGGCCTTGCTCGAGGGTTCGGTACAAACGGCTGCAGCTTGTTGCAATATTTCATACAAATTTACAGATGATTGGGAATCTTGTTGTAAGCCTTAAGTAACATGAAAGGAGTATACAGCATCGTCAGAGAATGAATGTGTATACACGTGGAAGCAGCAGTGTTATGCGCACCAAAGACCAGATTTTGCGATTCTTTTAGCGAGGAAGTGGAGATGAGACGGTCAACGATCTGTTCCGTTGCGCTTGAGACTGCAGCGGGGGTCGTGGCCTGTCGTAGCGCTTTCAGCAGCGTGGATACCGTTGGCGTCGCGACTGCCATTTGGATTTTTGAACATATAAATACGGACATTTGGTCGCTTTTTTTATAATATTTTAAGATTGCTAAGTTGTTTTAACGTATAAAACGTGTGAGCGTTGATAGTGTTAAATTGCTAAAACGAATTGTAAAATAAGCTTGTTCTATGTAACAGCGTAAGATCTCCTGTAAGAAATTCTTTTCTTCATTTAAACGATAAAACTTGGATTTGTTGTACCCGTCTATAAATTTTATAAGGTAAGTCTACTTTAGTACGTCATTGAATTTGGAATTATCCCTTCCTAATCCTACTGTCTACTTATACAAATGCATTACGGAGTAGCAGTAGTACTTCGAATGAAATTTACAAAGCAATTAGCATGTTATCTATCACCCACTACTTCGAAGTATTACTACCTACATCCCCAGCTATAAATCTCTATACGTTGTACAGACGTATGAAATGTATGTCACCAAGGTTTAAACCAGAGTGTATATTCACTAGTTTATCCTTTTAACTCGATCAACCGAACAGTACACGACGCATAAGGTCAGCAAACTGGGATCCTGACATCTCGTCCTCGCCTTTAATGGTGGCTCGTAGTGTGCGGTTTGCCTTCTCTACGAGTGTCTCGGACATGAAGTAACGGCCCTGCGTGTCTTGAGCGTAAAAAAAGAATTTGTACTGCGGACCCACGTCACCTGAAGCCATCGTCACGATGCCACGCAATGCAAATGCCTGCTCCAGCTCGTCTTGCGGAGGCAAAACTGGCAGCTGAACCACTACCTCAGCCACCACAGCTCTGCTGCTCCATTGACCCTGAAACGTAGGAGCGTCCATGACTGGCGTCGGGACCAGCGCGAAAGCGGGGCCTGCTATCTGAGGCGGAGCGATAACTGGAGCAGAGCCGAAATCCATGTCCAGCAGGTCCATGCTGGGTGCTGCTGGCTGCGAAGACGGCGCCAAGTTATGCTGCTGCTGTTGATGTTGTTGCTGCGGAAGAGCACTATCGTCGCAGGTTTCGTCTTCCTTGTCTTCCTCTTCTTCTTCTTCTTCTTCATCTTCAAGAGGCGCAGCCGTGCCAGCCAAGTGCGAAGCTGACACAAAGAGCTCGCTGGGTTTGTTGTATACCACAGCAAGCGAGTTGAACTCCTGGAACAACTTGTCCTCAAGGTCCGTCTCGATAGACTCCGCAAACACGCGAACCGTCTCTTCCGTGCAAAATTGTGCCACAATTGCGGCCGCCTGTTCTGTTGGTTGCTGCCCAAGCAGACGGTAGTAGAGTAGAGCACGATCACGCACGTCTTGGTGGTTTGAATCGTTAATGGCAGAACTAAGCAGTCGTCCCAGCATACTTTGCATCTCAGGAGGACGCTTGAAGAACAGCTTCATCGTCGCCGCAAGCAGCTCGAGCAGCACGGACGGGGCGGCCTCGCTACTAAAGTCATCGATAAGCTTCTCCAGTACGTACGGTGCGCGACGAAGATCCTGGCCGAACTCACCAAGCATCCACACAACTGCAGCTTTGGCAGTCGGCTGCTCCACTGCGGCGACAATACGAGCCAACACGGGTAAAACGTCGTGGCGCTTCTCTGGGTACTTGCGGAGCAAGTCTTTCATTACTACAAGACTTTCATCGCGCACATAATCGAGGTCCAGTTCCAGGAAGTCCACCATCGTGTCCATAATGTGATCTTGCATCTGTTCCATAAGCTGTTGGGCCGCCTGCTGACCGTAGGCCTCCGGCACATTGCTTCCGCCCGGGTACTGATGTAGCACCGTGTTTACGGACAAGTTGGGGCTCACAGCTACGCCGGCAATCGCATGAATCGCGCGGCGAGCCAGCTCCTGGTCTACGTCCGTTACGTACTCACTCAGCTCCGTGACAATGTCAGCCACGTTGGCACCATCAGCGACTAGAGCCAAGATGTCGATCTTGACATACTTGACGTGCGTAGGCTCGTTGTACCGGTTGTAAAATTGACGGTAGTCGCGGCTAAACACTTGCGGTTTCTTCCCCACCAGAAGCAAAATATGGTGTAGCACGCAGTAATTAATCTCGTGACTGCCACCTGCCATCAAAGTGAGCAGAGGTTGGCGCATCCGCTCAAACACTTGATCCTGAATCTGTTCCATCCCCCGAGCTTGAGTGAGATTGAAAAAACACTTGGCCGTGCCTAACACGACAGCACTGCTCGAGACACGCAGACACTGCTCCAGTGTATTCATAATCGTAAAAACCTCATCTGGTCCAGCAGGTTTATACTTTGCCACAATCTGAAGAATATTACACTGTCCCCACTCATTAAAATCCGAGATACGACTCAACAAGTGCATTACAATTGGTTGATTAATAGCAATGCCACCTTCGTCCGTCATGATCTCGTTTAGAGCCACCAAACAATTAGAAACCACTTGTGGATCACGATCACGAATCATATTATACAACGTATCGATCATATCACTTTCCTTGATGATCTCTGGATTGAGCGAATAGACCTTCAAAATGCCAATGACGCCTGTCTTCCGGACGTACGCGCTCGTGTCCGTAAGTGATGCCTGTAATGGGTCGTGAATGTACTCAAGGATGGAATCCAGACGTAATGAACATAGCGACCGTAGTGCAAGACCACGCACCATTGGGTCTTCATTGCGACAATCATTGAGCAACGTATTGATGCACATAATAGCCAGTTCTGAGTTCTTTTGGGCATAATTTGTGAGGTAGAGATACACCATTTTCTTTGAAATCAGGTCCTTTGTGTCGACACATAGTACCATCTCACTAAAGAGACGAGAAACGTCAATGCCTAGGGTCATATAAGCAATGACTTTCTTAATGATCTCACGCTTGCGCTTGACATCCTTTTCCACGGTCACTTCACGAAGTAGCTACAATAATAAACACATCATGGTAATTAATATTAATAGTTGTATAAACTATAGGAGGTGAGTTTCAACTATTAACTTTGAGAATTTTGACAGACGTTCTTAAGTTCGTTCACTTCACCCTTCTTCTTGTCGGTAAAGTAGTTCAAATTGCTACTACCCGCAGGCCGCTGGAGACCAGGAGCTCCTCCAGGAGGAGGCATACTACCCGGAGGAGGTCCCTGTGGTGGGTAAGAAGGGTTCATCTTAGCTAGTGCAGAGGAAAACGTTTAGCTGCTGGCGATGGGGCTACGCGGCAAATCGGCAAAAGTGTGTAGATTATGTACGTGACATATATTCATGTAGCTTACGTCATGCACAAGCACCACCTACAATACCGGTATTTGAAACTCATTCTGTCATGTCAGATTATTGAATCGAATCTATTTCTAGATTTTCACCTTCTAAAAACCGATATGGATGAACGGCTACATGAAGTACCAATATGACACAAATGGTATCGAGACGAAGGCTTCCAGTATCTCTCATCGTTGCTTGCTCCGTGAACCGCGTGATTGGTAAACAAGGTAAATTACCGTGGAACTTACCAGCTGACTGGGCATTCTTTACTTCGATTACGAAAAACCAAGTGCTGATTGTTGGACGACGGTCGTTCGAAGAATTTGACGAGCCGATTCCGAATCGCCATACAATCATTGTGTCTTCAACGCTAAAGCGGCCAACACGAGCTGGAGTAGTTGGTGGTCAATGGTCAGGAGCTCAAGTAGCTGGGACACTGGAGCAGGCACTTCAATTGGCAAACTCAGACCCACAGTATCGGGATTGCAGCCACATTTTTATTGGCGGTGGTGAAAAGTTATACAAGGAAGCAATGACTGCTAATGTCGCGGAATCATGCTACGTCACGAGATTGCACCAAGTGATTAATGATGGTGACAGGTTTTTTCCAAAGTGGACAATGCAGTTTACGAATCTGAGGTTCTCGGCAAAAACAAACGGAGGAGGGAAAACGAGGTGAGCAACTGACTCAATTGATTTTCAAGAATATTATGTTCACATACTAAGAACTTGTGCATGGTTTTCTTCTTTACAGAGTAAGCTTTGAGATATGGAGAAGATAGATGACATGACGTGACTAGAGAAAGTTGTAAAGCTGCACGAGTTTGCAGATAACGCAGAATATGCCTGAGGGTGGTGACTACGAACAGTTGAGGTCTAGTATACTGCCGACTTGGTAGTGGTTAGCTACAAGTGCAGAAGCAAAGGTTACGAGGATTGCTTCCTGTTAATGAGTTTGTTTTGTTTTTGATGTAATGTCAAGGTCAAATGTTTCGTCTTCGAGACGCAAAGAATGTAGTTGTTTCTTGTTCGCGGCAAGTGAACCTTTTGCATGATTTCACGTGCCTTTGTTGTCAATGACTTTACTTTTGATATTCGTGGCTTTGTATTGCGAGCTGGCCACACCTAAATACAAGTATTATGGTCGCTGCTCTCTTATACTACAGTGTGCTACAGGCTTACATACTTACTATCCGACATGCCTGCTACCTAGAATTCAATAATCGCTGCTGTTGTTGTTGTTTGCTGCTGCTGTTGCTGCTGCTGTTGTTGCTCTTGCTGGCTTGTTACAGATCCTGTTCCGGTACCTGGGCTGCGTGTAGGTGCATGCTGCTCCACGATCAGCATTTCAGGACGCTTCGCCGTGGTGACATGGGTGGCAGGACTACCGCTCGTTCGCGATGGATGTTGCTGTGATTGAGGCACAACTCGTGACGATTCATCTGGTCGCACAAGATCTGGTCTCAGCAATGTTGGGCCTGGAGGTGGAGGAAGCAGACTCATGCGAGACGAGCCGGCAGGAGACGAGTTGCGACTCATTGCAGCAGAAAACATTCCCATCGACATTGGGAACCCTGCTAAGCTCTTGCCACCAACAGGAGATCTAATAGCAGCAGATGAAGCGTGAGGAGCCGTCGTAGCGACTGTTTTTGCAGCTGTTGCGGGGTACGGCACCGCTTCGAGAAGCCGTTTCGTGAGCTGTAACGATGGCAAATCCTTGTTCACGAGGTACACAAACTTCAGGTCTTGGAATCTCTCCGACGTCGGGTAGATTAGGGAGCGTAGCAAATGCGCCGAGTCTCGCGTCAACATCCCTTCTTCTTCTAGACGACAAAAGCGAAGGTACATTTCCTTGCGAATGCTGAAGTGCAGATCCACAAATGGGTTCATCTGGATGCGGTCGCGAGTCTGTGGCGACTGATTCATGTCTGAAACAGCCAGATTTCCGAATCCTCCGGATGATGCTGTTCGCCCCGGTGTAGTGCTCGATGCACACCCCGTAGACGCGTCCATCTTCGGAAACTTGCTTGCACTAGCTTTGAATTCTCGACCCAAAGGACGCTTCTCGCGCTTTGGTTTTACTGGTACAGCGCCTTCGTCGATCTCCTGCGCTGCCACTTCACGTAGGATGTCGAACGCGCTCAGGCCACGACAAGTCTGGCTCTGCTTTGTCCTTCGTGCTGCCGCTGATTTTGCTAGTTTTGTCGATACTTCCTTCCGACCTGCCTGAGCAGGCTTGCCATCCAGCGCCGGACGCGGATACAGCGAGAAATGTCCGTTCTTTTGCTCCATCTTCACGTATACCTGAAAGTTGGTCTGCATTGCCACCGCCGGCTTCGACGACGAAGCATATGTGTTATCTGCCGGGCTCAGCATAGGCAGTGAAGTCACCGTGGGCTTGAATGTCTTAATTGATGTCTCATTCGATGGTGGACTGTTCAAAAGCGACATTACAGTGTTGCACGATGAATACCGATTCGAGTGCTCCGGAGCAGCGGTTTGAGACGTCACCACCAGCTTCCTCTCGTGCGGGTCCGCATCCGACTCGCCCACGGCATGCTTGTCATTTGCACCAACCGTAGCGGCTACCTCAAAAGGCGAACTGTCTGCCTCAGTCACTACCTTAACCGTGTGCTCTGGAGACGCATGCATTATAACTGAAGTCTTCCCAGCCACAACAGCATTTGTATTCACTGCAGGCAACTTTGGCACCTTCGCGTTGACTTTAGCAACCACTTCCGTCGTAGGCGCACGCACTATGGATGAGTCTGCTTTTGCTTCTGACGGTGCTGACCCGGCGAGGTGTAACGCGGCATCAGCACTTGCAAACTCCTTCCTTGCGAGTGACACAACAGTTTCTAAGTCAGACGCCGCACTCACAGCACTCTTCGCAGTTCTTTCATTCTCCTTCGCCTGCGTTCTCCTCACTGAAGACTCGCCAGCTTCGGGTAATATTCGCTTCTTTTTGCTCGGTGCTTTTGTGATTTTGCCTTTCTCCTTTCTCACATTGCTGTCGTTTTCCTTTTTCTTTTCCATATCGTCGTCATCATCATCCCTCACCACAACCGCTTTATTAGATTTCTTAGTCTTCACAACCGCCACAATAGTTCTCTCGCTCTCTTTCGGTGACGTTGTTTTCTTTGTAGCTTTTGCAGTTGCAATACTTGTAAAACCACACCCCATCTTTGCCTTCAGTACTGCTCGACTGCCGTTATGGAACGCACGTGCATCATCAATACATCGTGGACACACATACGTCGAGTCTTTCCACCTTCCCGAGCTCTTGATCGGTGGCAAACAGCCAATATGAAACCAATTATTGCAGCAATCACACGCCAGACTTTCATTAATGTGCTCATCATCCATCGCATACCAATCATCAAACGATTTACTCCACCGTGTAAAGTGAATCTTAATTCGCTCACCCTTAGTATCCACTTCAGTAATCAGAGCATTATACAGCACCTCGTCATTGTCCACAAGCACTGCTTGATTCACTTTAAATCCCGTAGCAACGCTCACGTCATCTATTTCCTTTCCCATTGAAGCAAAAGGCAGTCGACATCTCCCACATCGTGATCCCACATCTTCTTCCCCTTTTGTCTCTTCGTCGTCCGTATTGTGACCTTCACTCTGCTCTGCTTCACATTTATGGCAACAGAAACCATTCGGATTCTCTACATCTTCCTTCTGTAATTTGGCACATTTTATATGAAAACCCTTGCCACACCATTCACAGAAATGGTCACAACTCATACGTGTGCACTGGACACAGGGTCGTTGGGACCGTCGAAAGGCTACAAAGTCACAAATTTGACAGTCTGTAAACGCCACATTCTTTTTACCCAATGGCCACGTCTTGGCCACACCATCCAATAGCATATTATTCCCGCATTTGTCGCATTCACGAGGACTAGGCATTGAGGTACCGCCCGAGGAAGACGTAGCTGACAGTACGGGGCTGCTACTGTCTGCACTGAGCCCTTCGGACTTCTTGCGTCGCTTCTGTGGTGCACCACCCGTCTTTGTTTTGAGATTGCGTCCCATACAGAATGATGGTCTTCTTTCCCTTTACACGTGACTCGGTGGTTTTTGGAAGTGACTGAGATCCTCCCCCGAACCCGCGCACGACGAAGGCCAGGTTTTCGATCGCCTGGTTTTTGTACACGCACAACCTTCGCGCTACCTCTTCATGAGATTTGACCTGTGACATCTATTTAAAGAAAACGGAAAGTTTTGACAAATGATGGTTCTATCATTTCGTCAAAACGCTGATAATTCGGTTTCATACAAAAATTGATGGTCGGCAACAGATGTCTGCTCATGATAAGCACTGCGTGCGATGTAGCGAATATCCGGACAAGCATAAGCCACCATCACAAGCTTTGCATTGGAAGCCCTCTAGTCGGTACTTCATATAAGACGCGTCAATCGATTAGATAGAGTGCTCCGGCTACACCGATTCCCGTGACATTTACAGCGTCAACAACACAGTCGATATAACTGTTTAAAGGTATATTCCTACATGTGGTCCCTACGATACTGTAGTGAGTGATTTGAAACAGCAATTTTTTACGAGTCAACGTTTGACAAAATAACAAAACAATGCCGTCATTTGATACACGCGTTCAAAAGGGCCTTCTCAGCCAATCACAACACGAGAAAATGCGAGACGGCTACAGTCGCCTGATTCTGTCCACCTGACTCCAAGGTGGACCACCTTAGGTGCAAGCCGCAGTGTCGGAGAACCCTCATCGCTTCATATTACACATGCTCAACACGCGCGACATGCTCGGTCGATAAAACAGGTCGTGTACAGCAATGGAGTATTTTTTACGTTTCATCCTCATTTGATCCTGCCGCGCGGTACTTCATTGACACGGACGAGGCAGCTGCCACGTCACCGCGTCATGGCAGATCGTCCAGGACAAGAAATTTCTCAAGGATTTAGTAAATAAGTTTACTTGTTTCAAAGTTCAATATAAATTTTTCAAGGTTATCAATTATGTGTCGCTTTTGTTTCATCTTGTCCAAATCATGGTAGTTTCAAATGTTGACGCAACTAAAACATAGCGATTGTAAGAATCTTTAAACGACGCAAAGAAAATAAGATGCAGCGACTTGTGCAGCGTGACAAGGAAATGTCCGTAATGAGCAAGAGACAAGAGAACAAAGATACAGTCGATGACGAAATTGATGACGATCTGTCGCTCGAGGGGTTGGAATTAGCCACGATGGAGAAGCAGCTGTCGCAAACACCAATAAAATTGGCGTCTCTTCCAGCAAAACGGGCGGTGCTAGCGCTTGAGGGCAGCCCAGGAAAGTATTGCACGTCTGCTCGCTGTATTAATCTGCACTCGCACGATTCACGAAGTCATAAGATCAATGGCTTCACGGAGACGAAGATTGGCGGCCACATGCTGGATTACAAACGTCCGTTCTGTTATGACTGGCAGCAACAGCTTCATGGGCCATTAACGACCTCTGTATGGAGCGCAATGGGCTTTCTTGGAGATTTTCTTACTGATTCGGTAGTAGCACTTACCGTGCCGTCGTCACAGGCCAGAACATCATTGGCTTATTCGGCACCAAAGCCTGAAGTGTTGGTGTACTCGGCCGTTAAAATTGGAGGCCATCCATTGGACCACGTGCCGTTCCGATGTCGCGGGTTACCGTCTAGGCCGTTGCTGGGCTATATCCCTGAGACTACGAGGCAAGAGATGTCACCACCGTTCCAGACGTCAGGTCTTTCGTCCACGGCGGTGACGTACAAGATTGCACCGAATGTGACGAACTTGTATGACTGCAGCCGTTGTTTCAGGCTACGGCAGACACCACGAGTACAGCTTTGTTGTGGACATCCTGTGTGCGCCAAGTGCGTATCTTCATGCACGATGAAACGTGTAGAGTACAGCGGGACGTGTTTTCTGGAGTGTTCACGCTGCAACGACATGGTGGCCGTTGAAGCTGTTGCATTTACCAACTATATTATACGAATGAAACCAGTTTCAGCTGGCACGGTATCTATGCTTGAGACGCAAGAGGCACATGATATGTCGACATCATTGACAGGTGCTTGGAAACAGGGAGGCGTTCTTGCGGCGCTGTCTTTTATCGCTGGGAGATTCGTCTCTTCGAGTAAAAGTTTAAGTAAAGCTCGACGGAAAAAGCTGGATACTGTTGAGGATGCCAAAAGGCTGATAGCGGAGGTATTGCCAGATAAAGCAGAAGAACTGCTAGTGGATGGAGTTGCAGCTCTGTCGAAGGAAGCAGATAAAGTCGATGTGAGTATTGCAAAGGGCCCTGAGCGATGGATTAAACGCGTACAAGGTCTGCAACCGCCGTCTAAACTACTGAAGTATTCTTTTCTGCGCACGTTGGGTGTTGGGAACTTTGCTGAGGTGATGCTTGTGGAGAATCGCAAGGGGAAATTTACTGTACTCAAAGAAAGTGACAAGCTGTCTGAAGCTGCGAATGAAATCAGTATGTTGTCCCGTGTGCGAAGTCCTCACGTGGTGCAGATCCAACAGTACTTTATTGAGGAAATCGGGCACCGCCACTTTGTGTACATCGAGATGGAGTACTGCGACGGTGGTGATCTGCGGCAAATGCTTGAAGCAAAGGTGAGTTTATTGTATAGGAAAAGCATAGGGTCAGAATAGCGTTCTAACGGTTTCAGTGGCTTGGTTTGTTGGTATCTAGGGACGACTGGAGGCAGACACCTTTGACTCGATGTTTCGCCAGTTGTGTCTCGGCTTGAAAGAAATCCACCGCCACGGAATTGTTCACCGAGACTTGAAACCAGGCAATGTGTTGTTAATGGTATGTCTTGCTTCAAGTACATGTCGCATCGCGAACTTCATCGATACTCAAGCTGATGTTATTGTGTCCTTGTAGAGCGATGGCACAACAAAGATCGCTGACTTTGGTGTATCGACGTACTTGGAAAGCGATCTACTGACGCATCATGCTGCTGGTACCCTAGCATTCATGGCACCGGAGATTCGACGATATTTTCTGGGAGAAGTTGTGAGTTACGACTCCAAGGCAGACATATGGTCCCTAGGTGCTTTAGCTATAGCCATGCTAACGGGTAACCCAGAGCCGCGTGTGGCCACTCGTCCAGGTAATCAGTCTCATGTTTCGTTTGAAACTTCTGAATTGTGGCTAATCTTGTTTACATTTTTTCAGTTGAAGAGCTTCTAGAAGAGTTGAAAGAGCAATCACTAGATGAGAAGTACACAATGTTGGTAGAAGGTATGCTTGCTATGCACCCGGCAGATCGGATATCACTCGAAACCCTGCTCACAGCATTCCCTGCAATGAGTTCTCGGTTGTAATTCTATATCTGTCATGAATGACGTTAGTTGAGCTAGTGCGGCCAAAAACTGTAGCATATATTTATTGTATCAAACTACGAAGAAAGCATGCATAAGTCTATCAAAGAAAAACTTTCTCCCAGGATCACCTCTAGTTAGCCTCGAGAATAGCTTCAATCCACTCGAGAGCCTTGGCACTCTCCTCATCGTTGATGTAGTCAGCCAGAGCTTTATTCAGCAGCTTAAATTGCCGGTCAGATGCCGTTATGAGTTTCTTCTTCAACAACTTCCTAGTTGTATCATCAATCACCTTCTTCTCCGACAACAAATCAAATGCTTTAAAGACCGTGTCAATGTCCTCTACCATTTGAGCTACATCCCCAGATACCACCTCGTCCCCTTCGCTCTCGGTGGATCCATTGCTTTCCACGTGCTGCTTCTTGGCAAGAGGCAGATCTACTCCAGTACTGCCAAAGCCACCAGCACCACGTACTGTCTCCTCGATCTCGTCCACCTCTAAAATCTCTGGGTACTCGATCTTTTCAAGAATAAGCTGTGCCACTCGATCCCCACATTTAATTGGGAAGTCATCACTTGAGTGATTGAATAGGATCACACCCAGATTACCACGATAGTCGGCATCAATGACACCAGCCCCAGTATCAATAGATTTAATCAGTGCAAGACCGGAGCGAGGCGCGACGCGGGCGTAGCAGCCATCGGGTACAGCAATGATCAGATCCGTCTTGACCAGTCCCTTACCATTTGCTGGGATGACGGCGTCGTAGGCAGCCGAGAGGTCCAGACCCGCCGCAAGCTCCGAGCCGCGAGTGGGTAAAATGGCGTTGGGTGTCATCTTTTTGATGCGGAGGATAGGAGCAGAGCGATTGCGTTTAGTTGACATGGTGGAGAGAGATGTTAGGACGCGGAAGGAAAGATGAGATGTGTGGAATTGGCTCAGCATGATGCACGACGTTTGGCTCGTATTTTGGCGCCAAAATAAAGAGATCAGAGGCTTTGGAATCAGATCGCTTGTCACTCCGATTTAGCTAAACCTTATAAAAAAGAGTTACAGTACAAATTATAATTATACTGTAGCCATGTGACGCTGCGTAACCTATACCCATCATGATGAATACAACATTTTTTGGTTGGTCATCAAGATGGCGATCGACATCAAGACGAAACCGTCCCTGGACGTGTTCAAGCAGAGCTTTCGCGAGTATTTGGTACTGTACGACCGATTGCAATTGTATGATTTAAACGAGGTGTAAATCTCACTTATGAGTTTTCAATTTTCTTCTTACAGCGTGAGACTGATGCAGTAAAGAACGAGACGGAACTCGAGCAGCTCATGCAGCTGTTACACGAGCCTCTACCTATCTCATTTCGTCTCAATTTACATCGTCCTGACGTTGCAAAGTACGTGTAATTTCATCATTTGTCATCGATCAATCATGGGTACATGAATTTAGTAAACAAAAATGTACCCATCTTACAGACTCAAGACATTACTGGCCACGAAACTTCAATTTCCAAGTGACAAGTATTTTCATGGCAAAATTCCTGTAAACCCGCCCAAGTGCGTGTTGTTGCAGTAGTAAACATGATTTTATTCCCATCAATTGATGACGATATTTTTCTAGGCCCATTACGTGGTATCCGTTCAAGAACGTGGCATGGCAAATGGACTGTGGACGTGTTGCGCTCTCAAAAAGTGGTGAGTTGCTATGTAATTGCTGTAAATGAGGTCTGAGAAGGTGTGATTGATAAGATGGAGGATATGTTGTTGATCAGCACCGAAAAACGAGGACGTGCGTACATTCCACTCGTGTTTGCTGGAGCAGACAGATCGTGGAAATATTGACCGTCAAGAGGCGGTGAGCATGCTGCCTGTACTTTTCCTGGATGTGCATCGAGGTCACCATGTGTTAGACATGTGTGCTTCTCCGGGCTCAAAGACGACCCAGGTTCTCGACTTCATATTATCATCGGAAAACAGTTGTAGTGAAAAGCAGAGTGGTCTGGTGGTTGCCAATGACCTTGACAAGAAACGCGCGTATATGCTGGTGCACCGCCTTTCGAGGAACACACTACGTCGCGCTGTGGTGACTTGTGGTGCGGGTGACACATTCCCGGGGCTTTACGATGCTCAATCAAAGACGCTGCAATCTACGAATGTGTTCGATCGTGTATTGTGTGACGTCCCTTGCAGTGGTGACGGCACGCTACGCAAAAATCAGGCTTTGTGGAAGGACTGGCACATTGGTCAAGGTCTCACGCTGCACCCGATTCAGCTAGCGTTGGCCCTTCGCGGCGCAGCGCTGCTCAAGGTTGGTGGCATCATGGTCTACTCAACGTGTTCGTTTAATCCATTAGAAAATGAGGCTATTGTAGCGGAACTGCTACGTCGTGCTGGGGGATCGCTGGTGCTGCTGGATGTTTCAAAAACGATGCCGGAGCTTGTCACCCGTCCTGGTCGGTCAAAGTGGCGTGTGGGTTGGCGCTCAAAGTCCAAGTCTACTCACAAGGGCCACCTGTTCAAGAGCGACGACGGTGACAAGAACGGCAAAACTCAAAACTTGCACCAGTGGTTTGACAGCTACGACGCCATGGTGCAAGATCTCCGCGGTACGCGAGTGACACGATCAATGTTCCCGTCTGAAGGCAGTATTGGTCAGGAGCTGCACAAGACATTACGCCTGATCCCGACTGACCAGAACTCGGGTGGTTTTTTTATCGCTGTGCTACACAAGACGGCAGATTTGCCCGGCGAAGAGGGCCGCCAGGAAGGCCTTGCCCCATTAGAAGAATTGCAGTCAACACCACCCGCTGACTATGTTTGCAAGCTGTGTGGCAAAAGAGGGCATTTTCTGAAAAACTGTGAAAAGTTTGTATCCGATACGGAATTTGTTGCGTCGAGCTCGTTTCTGAAGCCACAGAAGAAGCGCCGTACTGATGAGTCGGCAGACACAGCAAGTGTTGCAAAGAAAAAGATTGCAAAGAAGCGCGAGACGGGTTATCGCGCTGTTGGAGACGATGTATGGCAGCAATTACGAAATTTCTATGGCTTAGAGGATGCAACCTTGAGGGTACGAGAATGGGTATGGCTTATGTGGATATGATGACAGTATTCTAACACTGGCAATCTTTGTGTGCGTGTTATCAGGAGCGCTTCTGGTGCCGCTCTGACACAGCTGCGACCGTAAATTATGTGGACAAGGAAATCTCTGACGCCTGCTTGGGTGGTGATGCCTTAGATGTAGGTGCTTTTTTGCGCCCACCTGCACGTTACTGGTTTACTAACTCCAGTGTCTGTGGTAGATCGTCAACACGGGTCTAAAGGTATTCACCAAAGTTACTGAGCGTGGAGAGGTTTTCTACCGTCCCTCGGAGGAGAGTCTTGGCTTCTTCGACAACTTCTTTACCAAGCGGCGACTAGACATCCCTATTGACGACTTTTCCAGTATTCTCGAAAATGCAGAGCAGCATGTGACTTTCAGTTCGCTGTCGTTAGATCTGCAAAAGTCACTGGATGATATGCCGGTGGGTCCTGCGGTTGTCCGAGTTCACAATCACGAGCAAGTCCGAATGAACATTTGGATCGGTAAGGGATCGATTTTGCCACGCGTGTCCAAAGCCATGCGCGGAGAGGTCGAAGATGCGCTCAAACAGTGCACGGAAAGCTAAATAGACTGGTTATCGCGCGAGGTCTCTTACACGGTGCATGCTTTACTCGCTCGAGGAAAGAAAAAGGAATCTTTGTTGTCTGTAACTTCGTCCTCTTCGTCCACACCACCATCCTTCTGACGCTGGCGTGCGGAAGCCAAGAGTGGTCTACTTATAAGCTGGCGATACATTTGATGATTCGGCCATCCGCAAACCTTACATCGAAATAGGAAGAGCCCTGAATTGCTGAGGTGTTGGGTAGACTTCTACGTACTGGGGCTAGTGACGCTCTGTTCAGACCAAGCAACAACATCGATTAGCAACAATCAGCCAAGCTATAAATGACGGTACATCAACATTTGAACGTGCTAGTTGAGGTCTTGGTCTCCAACTTAGCAGAACATCCGTTGCAGAGCACACAGCTGATGGCCTTGAGATTGGTGATGGTGTCTTGGATAACTCCGTGAGTCTATTGGATTCCGGTCAAAAACCAACGTTCAATAACTATAAAGTTTGAATTAAAATGTCAGCGAAGCGCAGCTCACCTTGAGCAGCTTTAAACCCTTTACGGCATTGTACTTTGCTTTTTCTTGACTTCTCAGTGTCCGACTCGTCACTAGAGGGGAGCAAGAAACACGTCTTCTGTATTGACCAGGACTTGTGTATTGCACTGAGAATTGCTGACTGGTTTTGCGTCTTTGAACGCGTTGACTTGTCTACAGAAAGCTACAAACGAGTAACTCCATCACTCATTCATCAATAGCTGATCATCAAGTAATAGTAGCCTACAAGTTTCCTGTTATTTTCAATTCGTGTGGATGCAGTTTTCTTTATCTTGGTGCGTTTGGCATATCTCTGATTAGTACGTGGCTCTGTTTGTTCAATTGTGAGATATCTTCAAAACCAAGCGTGTCGATTGTTGAATGCTGTTGGGCGGCAACTTCTGCAATGGATACACAATGCCACATGAAAAGAGGCGTTGATGTCTCCAGAAACACCAACGGCTGCAAGCAACGGACAGTATCACACTGATGAAGGGTATTTTTTATTATCAATAAGTCAACGATGCTATATAGATAATTCCTCATTAATTTGTTGTCTACGCCACGTAGTTAACTTGTCCAGTGACCACCACAAAAGGCGAGTCGTACACAAGTTCTCATGATGAGGTTTGCATTAAATGTAAGCTGATGGTGCTGCATCTTAAGGTGGTAAAAGAGTCGGAGGAAGTAAGGCAAAGGCAACCAGAATTCGTCATTTACTTCAGCTCTTTCAACCATGCCATAATCATAAGAGGGTACGCTAAGCTTCAAAAATCATAGACCCGTACGACTTCACTATGTTTTCAGTAGCCACTTTTTTGGTAATGATTGACAGCCTAATAGTCCAGAATTCTTTAGAATAGAAGCGTGCAATTGTACAGTATTTTGCGGCAAGCGAAGTAACGTTAAGCATGGAAACCTGACATAACCACCGAAAACAGAAGCGTCTTTGGCTTGGTATTTCCATTAAATGAGCAGAGTTGAGAGATCAAAGCTTCAGGGGTCAGAGCAGCTCCTTCACTTGCTTCTATTTACTGACAATGTGCAACGTCATTATTCGTACAGAAGTCGAAAGATGAAATGCATTGCAATCAGTTGATTCAATGGAGCTTCTATCAAGAAATACATTTGCCTTTCCAAATATAGTTTACGAATATATAATTAGTAAGATTTCTTACACTAGTATATTCTCAAGCTTCAATCAAAACGCCATCCATCATAAATAGACGGATAGATTAATCTTAACGAGTGCATGATGCAGAAGCTCTTTACCTAATTGTTTCTAGCTAGATGAAGAGGAGGAACAAACCATCCATTTGAACAGTTACCACTTCAGTCTTGAAACACAAAAAGCTTCTCCCTTCAATCACTTCGTAATGATCAACAACGAAATGGTAAAACAACCAAACAGCATCACGACACTCTCAAATTTGCTTCCTTCCATTTTCTCAAGATGCAGTGGGCTTTTGCACTCCTTCTAGCTGCTGTTGCAACGTTGATGTCGTCGCACAGACAACAGGTCAACAAGTGGAAATCCTTATCGGTGCCGGGTGCAAGTTTTCCAACTACTCAACACTGCCAATAGCGATTGGAAAAGAGCCTTCTTATCTCCTCAAGCTCGACTCTGGGCTCGGGAAGGGCATTTACCTACTGCATTTCACGCAATTTAATCTACCAGAAACCGACGTACTGGTATTGAGAGCGTCTAATGATCCGATTACGACACCACCGGTGGCAATACTAGCGGGGAAGAACGCAACGGGAACGTTTTACTCTACTGCGATATCGGGAGATGGAGTGAAGCTGGAGCTTTTCAAGTCATCAGTTCCGGACACGACCAATTCGACTTCGTGTCGAGGCTTTACCGTTGATGGCCTGCTCTTTACTCCGAAAGAGCTGGTAGATGAGGCTCAGCACCGGAAAGTAGCTATCAAATTGCCTTTGACTAACCGTGCCAACATGACAGACAGCGACGACGACGACGACGACGACGACAACGTCAATAAGGAAAGTGTCTGTGGCGCAGACGAATCTGTCGAAGCTGCTTGTGCGCCCAGTGCTACGAACAGTGCGGAAGGAGCAGTCATGTTGGCCAAGTCGCATTCCGTGGCTCGACTTTCAATCATCAAAGATAATGGCATGTTAATTGCATACTGCACCGGCTGGCTGCTTGGTTGCGACGGCCACTTGATCACGAACCAGCACTGTATTGGCAGTACAGAAGACGCGATCAATACAAAGGTGGAGTTTTTTGCTCAAGCAACCAGTTGTGGAAGTAGCGAGGATTGTGATACTCGGGGTGGATGTCCAGGGTCAGTTGGCGTGACGTCTACAACACTTGTAGCTGTGTCAGAAGCGTTAGATTATGCGTTGGTTCGACTTGATATCAACAATAGTGTTGCAGATTATGCTGGATTGTATGAGAAGACGGGTGGCTATCTGCAGCTCCGTGGCTCAGGAGCTGTCCTTGAAGAGAACATCTACATCCCGCAACATCCGTTGGGGTATGGCAAACGCATCGCGTGGCTACATAATGGTCAACCTGGTCGTGTCGAGTCTCTCACCGTCACGGGATGTCGCAAAAACGACGTGGGTTACTACGTGGACACGCAAGAAGGGTCGTCAGGGTCGCCGATTCTTGCCACGAGTGACAATAAGGTCATTGCGATACATCACTGCGGCGATTGCTTAAATGGAGCTATTCCATCGCAAGCGATTATTGAGGATCTCACCGCCAAAGGCGTTCTGCCGAAATGCTCCGTCGCAGAAGAGAACAGTACAACTACAAGTGCTTAAATTGAAGCAGCAGCGAAGATGTCGATAGCTTGTAGATTGGAAAGGTTTGGCAAGATCAGAAAATAACAAAACATTCTTTCGGATCCACAAAGTTGTTTGGTTTATCCACTCGTCTTTAGATAAAGTCTACGCAGCATCTCCAGCGCCCATTTCCAGCTTCGCATTGTAGACAACGTTGTCATGGTCCATCGAGGCTACCAGTGCAGCCCAATTATCGAATTCGCGACGATTTGCTTGCAACACGGCATATCTCCGATTTCCACCGCGTCTTTGCCCAAGAGCATGCGACTGGGGATTGTCTTGCCAGCGCAACGACCGGTCTTGGTGAAATAAGTTTTTAATATAGTGTTAAAAATAGTGTAGAAATAGGAATCCTTGAATAGGTAATCGTAGATATACGAAAGTTTTCGCTGGGCTGCTAACTCTTCCCGCGTGTCGATGCCTGCTGTGTCCAGCCGCAGCGCCATCGCGCGCTGCGCCAGCCCAAAGTTCTTCTTCCACTGCTTTATGACCCGGGAGCGTAGGTGAACCGCCGCCCCATACTCCCGGTGCGTCGGGTAGTCACCTTCTTCAGGCTCCTTCGGGACTACGTCGGTAGGCGGTGGCCACACGGTCGGGGTATACTTTGTCCAGTTTGGCATGATCTGCATGCTCCTTCTTCCTTCCTCTTCTCCGTTCGTGCTCGACATTCTTCGTCTTCGGTGTCTTCTTCGTCATCGTCGGTGTTGTGTGGTTGGCTTGGTCTTCGTCGCGTGTTAAACCTCGTATTTATTGTATGATTTGGCCCGGCCTCGGTCGCGGAAAGGACCGACTGGGGTGGTCAAGAAGACGCCGGAAGGGGGGAGTCAGAAGGTTGCCCTACGTGGTGGCCGGAAAGATCATCCACCCGAGTATGGTGGCGTCCAGCACCCAACGAAGAAAGGAAGAGAGCGGCGCAGCTCCACTCGAGGAGGACGAGCAGAGTGAAAATGTAGAGCGTGACGATGAAGAAGAAATTGCGGAGGAGATCGATCTGACGCAAGCGGATAGCGATGACGAGGATCCAGCCAACGGAACGCATCACTCATTCATCAATAGCTGATCATCAAGTAATAGTAGCCTACGAGTTTCCTGTTATTTCCAATTCGTGTGGATGCAGTTTTCTTCATCTTGGTGCGTTTGGCATATCTCTGATTAGTACGTGGCTCTGTTTGTTCAATTGTGAGATATCTTCAAAACCAAGCGTGTCGATTGTTGAATGCTGTTGGGCGGCAACTTCTGCAATGGATACACAATGCTACATGAAAGGAAGCGTTGATGTCTCCAGAAACGCCAACGGATGCAAGCAACGGACAGTATCACACTGATGAAGGGTATTTTTTATTATCAATAATTCAACGATGCTATATAGATAATTCCTCATTAATTTGTTGTCTACGCCACGTAGTTAACTTGTCCAGTGACCACCACAAAGGCGAGTCGTGCACAAGTTCTCATGATGAGGTTTGCATTAAATGTAAGCTGATGGTGCTGCATCTTAAGGTGGTAAAAGAGTCGGAGGAAGTAAGGCAAAGGCAACCAGAATTCGTCATTTACTTCAGCTCTTTCAACCATGCCATAAACATAAGAGGGTACGCTAAGCTTCAAAAATCATAGACCCGTACGACTTCACTATGTTTTCAGTAGCCACTTTTTTGGTAATGATTGACAGCCTAAATAGTCCAGAATTCTTTAGAATAGAAGCGTGCAATTGTATTTTGCGGCAAGTGAAGTAACGTTAAGCATGGAAACCTGACATACATCGTTAGAAATGCCTGTTTAGAAACGTCTTGTCAGTCATTTTTGTGTTGAAGTTCAACTGCTATACCATGTGACAGTGACACCTGATTGGTCGAGTCCACAAACGACTTGACAGATGGTGAGGCGAGGCGACGACGGTGACAGATGGTAAGACAAGGAGACGACTGGGACAGACGTCGTAAGAGGTGTTTTGATAAGACGGTGCCGAACAGGTGGCGGGACGAGGCAGCGACATGACCTGTTGGGCGACATGGCGACGGCTCACAATATAAGAGGAAAGACGGACGCAATCATGTTATGGTCAAGTTGCAGTGCATGTTATATTGAAGTGTTAGCGAACGGAGATAACATCTTAATATATTCACTTCTACTTCTACCTCTTCGCACACAAGTGCAACAAAGTTCCAAATCGCAACTTCTCTACATACATAACCACCGAAAATAGAAAAGGCCTTTGGCTTGGCATTTCCATTAATAAAACAGAGTTGAGAGATCAGAGCTTCAGGGTCAGAGAAGCTACTTGCATCTATTTACTGTTTCTACAGAAGTCAGAAGATTGCAATCAATTGACCAACGAACTTTTATCATACTGTATAATTGATAGCTTTTATAGGGAATTGCTTAGTCGACCCACCCCCTTTTTGTAATCGACCCAACCAATTCATTTTATTGTTGTTTTTATTTGCTACCATTAGGATCAGTAAAAGCTCGCACGTCACACTTCAGCAATGCTACCACCCGGACACAACGTACAACTCTCTTGAGAAGATTTTAACAAGAATTGATGCTTTTGATTTCTCTTAGGGGTATGCAGTGACGAGACGTTGCTCAGATGCCAACCGGGTGACGCTCAAATGCGATCGAGGCGGTGTATTTGATGCTTCGACGGCTTTCTAGCGATACACAACGTCGTCGCAACAGCTCTCACTTAATACTTCATTAGACGGACGCTGGCATCTTTCTATTTGTAATGGTGATCACAAACACGGTTCGACCAGCGATCTTACGGGCCATCCTATTACACGACGGCTGCGTTCAGAACAGCGTAAACTGACTCCGCAAATTCTTGCTGGGGTATCGCTTCAAAACATATTTTTACGGCATTACGTCAAGCTGGTCCCGACTCTCGAGCATTTGCGAAGACAATTACAATGAACAAGTACAGCTTCAAACGACTGAGCAAGCTTATCGGGAAGGTGACGCTCATGATGATTCACGTGATGAGGCCAGCTACGGATGAAGGACAGCAGTTTTAGTTGAATATCTGCAACGAAAGTAAGAAAGTTATTCACTTATTTTTTGCTCGTCCCAGCTGCATTTGGCGAGCGCAAACATATTTGTTCATTGCTGTTATAAATTGTACGTATAAAAGAAGCCGTTTTGGAATGCCAATGTCGTTGCACATTATTGGAGTTACTACTGGCTTCAATACTTCGTTTACGATTGCTATATCCTTTAGTCACATGGTAACCGAGCCGTAATATTGGTGGGTACTAGAACGCGTTGCCGATCTCTACGAAGAGAGGAAGCCCATACCGATTAACACCGATCGCGACCTGGCACTAATGAAATCATTGGTGTAACAGGGCATCTAGTTGCACGTAAACATAAAGTAATATACTTAATGTTTATCCATGATTACTTTTAACCTGTCACTTGGGTGCGATACACAAATGTGATCCACCCTCGTGAACGTGATATCCATTGATGGATATAAAGATGAAAAAAGTTTACAAGAAACAGGTATTGTTATTCACATGGGAAGGGATGACGCTGATGTCTCAGAAGCAAGCTTAAATCTAAATTTAAGTTCATGCGACAGGATACGCTTCTAAATAGTCGCGTATCCGATCTATATACATGATTAGCCAATCAGTAGTTAGGTTTTAATTTCAATTATAATTCATTAAATATAACTCAGCCTTGAATTTACGAAAACGAAAGCACCACGCACGAGAAGCTGTAGAAGATTCTGCGTGACGTCGGTGACTTGCTGTTTAGAAGTTCGTTGCACTCTCGCTCAAGCGAGAGGCAACTGGTGGTACGACTGCTAAGGCAGTCGGCCAACCTCCTAACCACCCTCGCACGCGAAGGTAGGACGGTCTAACCGCTTCCTCGCTTGTGCAGAAGGTGTGTCCTAGTAGCACGAGGCAACTATGTAGAAGTGCCCGTCTACACTTGGTAGTATTAGTAGTCCTTCCCACGACCCGTCTCTATGAGCGTGCGTGTGGACACGGATATCCCTCAATATGTGTTGGGGGGACTTTCCTCACCTCTCCCAACATCATAGAAAGTTGGCTGAGCATTTGGCGCAGGGAATTGATGAACAAGCACTAGCCAATTTCTTGCATTGTCCTCCTGAGCAACATGTTGATCAGTTGAAGAAATTCGAGGTGTTTGTCCTCGGTCAGCGCAGAAATTCGTCCGAGGCAAACAGCGAAGATACGGCTGAGTCCACCAATAAGATTCAGGATGAGCTAAGGCTTGAGCAGGCACGGAATGAGGCGCTCAACAAAACTGTTGAGACGCTCTCTGCCCAGCCTAATCAGCCAAGGCCCATTCGGATGGACCCTCCGAAGTTTGATGGGACTGCCCCACATACGATTGTCCACTGACTTTTAGCCGTGGAGCAATGTGGTATGGCGCAGCTCATCGAAGACGACATCAGGATGGTGTCGTATGCCATGTCAAATTTGCGTGGCAAAGCGTTAGAGTGGGCATACTCTGCGCTGATGGCAAACGACGATGCGTTTCCATCATAGGCGATCTTAAAGTCAAAGATTCGTGCCAAGTACCAGCAGCCTAACAACGAAGTGTTACTTCAGGCGCACTTCTTTGAAGCACAACAGGCGAAACGATTGTGGTGGAGTGGATTCTCAAACGACGTGAGAGAACCACAAACACACACAGCGCCGGACTGCCGACTTATGGAGGGGGTACCCCGATACCGTGTCGTGTCAACCTTGGTTCTCACCTTGTGTACCCGTCGGCTTGGCTGGTCTTGCTCCTCGTTATACGCAGAAGACTTATAGACTTGGTCCTTTTATGGAGGGACTTGGTGGTCCCTGAGTGGATATACTTCACTCGGGCCCAGGGTTTCTTGGGCTCAATCGACTGGGTCGAGAGCAGTGCACCTGGTACTATGTACCCCTTCGGTGGCTAACGGTTTCTTGGTCTTTCGACCCCTTTTCTTGTTCCCCGTGGGGAAACCGCTTCCTATAGCGGGTCGTAGAATGGGTACGAACCCACAGGCCAAAATACTTCCTGGGGTTCGTTCGAGCTTGAATCTTACCACACGACTGTCTTCAATGGGGGCCAAAATATATCCCTTTCCCGGAATAGGTGGGCAGATCGAAACAAGCTCGCACTTGAGTCTTGACACTTACTTGACACCTCAGGCCAACTATCCAGAGGTTCAACTTGCGTTGCTTGAGCCGTCACCTCACCTGACGTCGGTGGGCCAAAGGGTATCCCGCCCGGAATAGGTGAGGTGACGGAGAAGCTTGAAGGAAGCGCTTGAAGCTGCCACGTGTAATGCAAATTCGAGTGTGTTTATTTACCTTATACTTTGTATGCTTTTTCTTGCCTAACCCTAACCCTTTGATCTGGATAGTGCCACGTGTCGACTCTTGGAGGAAGAACTGGCTCCTTGGTACCTGTACTTTCTGTAATCTTCGATATTCTGTGTACCGATTCTGCACCCTCGGACATTGGGCCCTGGGCCCCGGTACCCCTGGGCCCCTGTACCCCTGGGCCCCTGTACCCCTGGTACCCCCGTACCCCTGGCCCCGGTATCCTGGTACCCCTGGGCCCTGTACCCTGGGTCTCGGTACCCTGGGCCCTGTACCCTGGGCCTCGGTACCTCGGTACCCTGCACCCTGTACCCTGGTCCCTGATACCCTGGGCTCTTGTACCCTGTGCTCTTGGACCTTGGGGCCTGTACCTACTCTGCACGTTGAAATACCTTGTACCTTCTTTGACCTTAGGACCTTGGACCACCTCGGGGCACTGGACCTTTCGAATCCTGGTGTGCGCCCGGTAGGGTAACCTTGTACCTTTAATGACTTCAGGACCCTGGACGTTCGATACCCCTGTCCCCGATAGCTGGTACCCCTGTCCCTGGTGCCCTGTCTCTGGTGACTGGAAACCTTGTCCCCGGTTACTAGAAACCCTGTCCTTGGTAACTGGTATCCCTGTCCCCGGAAACTGAAAACCCTGTCCCTGGTGACTAGTACCCCGGTCCCTGGTAACTGGTTTCCCTGTCCCCGGTAACTGAAAACCCTGTCCCTGGTGACTAGGAACCCGCGTCCCTGGTAACTGGTACCCCTGTCCCTGGTGACCCTCGGTTGAACCTTGGAACCTTGCGAGTCCTGAATTCTTGTACCCTGGTACCCTGGTCTCTTATACCGTGGGCCCTTGGACCTTGGAGCCTGTACTGGCACTGCACGTAGAAATAACTTGTACCTTCTTTGACCTTAGGACCCTGGACCACCTCGGGGCACTGGTCCTTTCGGGTCCTGGTGTGCGCACGGTAGGGTAACCTTGTACCTTTGACCCTGGACGTTCGATACCCCTGTCCCCGGTAACTGGTACCCCTGTCCCCGGTGACTGATACCCTGTCCCCGGTAACTGGTATTCCTGTCCCCGGTAACCTGGACGTTCTATACCCCTGTCCCCGGTAACTGGTACCCCTGTCCTCGGTGACTGGTACCCCTGTCCCCGGTGACTGGTACCCCTGTACCCGGTGACTGGTACTCCTGTCCCCGGTAGCTCTCGATTGAACCTTGGGACCTTGCAAGGCCTGGGCCCTTGTACCCTGGGGCCCCTGTACCCTGGTTTCCTGGGTCCTTGGTACCCTGGGCCCCGATTCTCCTGGCATTTCATCACACGATCTCTGCAAGAGTATGTGCAGGAGATGTGTTCGCTGTCTGCGTCCATTAATGTGGGCTTGATGCCGAAACATACTAAGGTGCCTATGTGGTAGAGTGGATTCTCAAACAACGTAGTAGATCCACAAACACACACAGCGCCGGAATGCCGACTTACGGAGGGGGTACCCCGATACCGTGTCGTGTTAACCTTTGGGTCTCCCGTCGGCTTGGCTGGTATTGCTCCTCGTTTCTCCGTTGAGTGATATCCATAATAATATTGAGACACTAGATGTCGGTACTGACATGACGCAGAAGACTTATAGACTTGGTCCTTGTATGGAGGGACTTGGTGGTCCCTGAGTGGATATACTTCACTCGGGCCCAGGGTTTCTTGGGCTCAATCGACTGGTTCGAGAGCGATGCACCTGGTACTATGTACCCCTTCGGTGGCTAACGGTTTCTTGGTCTTTCGACCCCTTTTCTTGTTCCCCGTGGGGAAACCGCTTCCTATAGCGGGTCGTAGAATGGGTACGAACCCACAGGCCAAAATACTTCCTGGGGTTCGTTCGAGCTTGAATCTTACCACACGACTGTCTTCAATGGGGGCCAAAATATATCCCTTTCCCGGAATAGGTGGGCAGATCGAATCAAGTTCGCAATTGAGTCTTGACACTTACTTGACACCTCAGGCCAACTATCCAGAGGTTCAACTTGCGTTGCTTGAGCCGTCACCTCACCTGACGTCGGTGGGCCAAAGGGTATCCCGCCCGGAATAGGTGAGGTGACGGAGAAGCTTGAAGGAAGCGCTTGAAGCTGCCACGTGTAATGCAAAATCGAGTGCGTTTATTTATCTTATTCTCTGCATGCTTTTCTTGCCTAACCCTAACACTTCGCTCTGGATGGTACTACGTGTCAACATGTGAAGAAACAACTGGCTCTTTTAGGACATGGGACTCGTACAGGCTCTGCATTTTAAGGAAGTTTAGTACCTTTTATAATCTTGGCCAATTGGCCACCTGAGGTACCGTGTGACATTGGGTCATCCGGTCACCTGGGGTCAAACCTGGGGTCAACCGATCACCTGGGGTCAACCGTCACCTGGGGTCAGCCGGTCACCTGAACTTATCCGGTCACCTGGGGTCGTCCAATCACCGATCACCTGGTCCACCTGGTCTTCTTGAATCACCTAGTCCACTTGTTCACCTGGGTCCACTTGGTCACCTGAGTCACCTGAGTCACCTGGGCTACCTGGTCTACCTGGGCCACCTGGTCACCTGTGTACCTGATCCACCTGGTCACCTGGTCACCTGGGTTGCCTTGGACACCTGGGGTGCCGTGTTACCTTGGGTTGTTCTAGGCTGCCCTAGCGGCACTATACCTTCGGGCTCTTAGACTTGTACCGGATTGTAGTGTAGGGCAACCTGGTGCCTTCTCCAAACTCGGGACCTTGGACCAGTTCAGGGTCCTGGTCACTCTCTGTCACTAATTCGAGAGAATGACCGATATCTTTCACGCCAAGTTATTATAATAACTACGAAGGACTCTGGCATTTCTCCACATACGCCTGTCTCCTGTAACTGATATGCCTGCCCCCGGTAGCTGGTACCCCTGTCCCCGGTAGCTGGTACCCCTGTCCCCGGTAGCTGGTACCCCTGTCCCCGGTAACTGATATGCCTGTCCCTGGTGACTGAAACCCTGTACCTGGTGACTGTTACCCCTGTCCCCGGTAACTGGTACGCCTGTCCCTGGTGACTGGAAGCCCTGTCCCATGTGACTGGTCCCCCTGTTTCCGGTGCCCTGTCCTTGGTAACTGGTATCCTGTCCCTGGTGACTTTCATTTGAATCTTGGAACCTTGCGAGGATTGGATTCTTTCCCCTTTTATTGTGATATCCTCAGGGACCCCGATTCTTCTGGCACTTCTCCACAATTACATTAATGAGTTTTTCGACAAGCGAGTCAAAACGAGACATGTACGTGAGAGCAAGTCGTCTCACTGCAGCCCGAACTTCTGTGTGGGTAAAGCAACAGGTGGATGGCGCGTGGTTCATGCTTATAATAAGCTAAACACGGCCACCATTCCGGCTCAAACGCCAGTCCCACGGAAAGATGTCTTGGTAACCTCCATGGGGAAGTCAACTATTTTTTTCGCGTTGGATCTGAAGTATGGCAACTATCAAGTTCTCATGAGAGATACCGATGTATCCAAAATGACAGTAAGCACCCCAAGCGGTATGCTGTGGGAGTGGCTTGTGATGCCACAAGGGTTGAAAAATGCTCCGGCAACATTCAACCGAGTGGTGGATCACGTGATGCGTCAGCACCGTGCCTACGCGCCCCATTACTTTGACGATGTATTCGTGCATAGTAGGGCGGAGGACGGTATGAGCGCAATAGAGTCGCACAAGCGTCATTTAGACGCTGTGTTGCAGACTCTGGGTGACGCCCAATTATACGTGAACTTGCAAAAGTGCGTAATAGGGGTCCCCGAGATACCTGTACTGGGCTGCATCGTAGGTGCACATGGTGTACGAGCAGACACAGAAAATGTAAAGGCTGTAAAGGAATGGCCAGTCCCACGTCATGTGAAGGATCTGCGCCAAGTCCTTGGGCTCGCTAATTACTTGCATAAGTACAGCAAGAATTATGCGGAGCAGACTAAGCCATTGTCTGAACTTTTGAAAAAAGGATGCAGAATGGACTTGGTCAAAGGAGCAAGAAGATGCGTTCACATCAGTGAAGCAATCTCTTGTTGAGGAACCGGTCTTGGCGTTGCCAGGCGCGGATAAGCCCTTTAGCGTCGTCTGCGATGCAAACAACTTTGCAATCGGCAGCGCGCTTATGGTGGATTGGGATTTACAAAATTGCTGATGCGATTCCGACTCTCCACTGGCGTCCGGACGACTGATTAACGGAGGGGGTACCCCGATTTCGTGTGCAAAGCCTTCCTCACCTAGCATACCCGTCAGTTGGGCGGGTTGGACTCTTCTCGGTGGACTTGAGTCGATGTTGATCCTAATTGGGTCAGGGATAGTACAAGATCGACCGAGTACTAGGTGTGATCTTCATAATCGATTACGTAAATCCAATAAAGCAAAGCTTGAATCTTCTGACCACTTGAGCAGCACCTTCTGACCACTTGATCCGTCCTGCACTTGCCTCACCTTGCCCTACTTGTTTTTTTGCGTCCGATCGCAGTTGAGTTGCGTTGAGATTTTCTCTTAATCCCTGTCCAAACAATCCAGGGATATGACTTGCATAGTGTGTAGGCTTCCTCGAGACGTTGGGTGGCCAAAGAATCCAGCCCGGAAGAGAAGTCGACACGTGTATTAGAAGTAAAATTGAACTCTGTTAAGTGTTAGCCAATCAAAACTCGAAACCTACGATTCTGCCTATCTGTATTTCAGGATCTATCACCACGTGGCTTCCTTTCAGAAAAATCAGATCTCGATATGTGGTCCACCCCAAATGCCTTCGCCATCATCCCGATCCATCGGCGATCTTGCCTTATTCTTGGATCGCGATCTAAATCAGATCGCGTATCAGTTTAGGATCGCGGTCGATCCATAATATGTGGTTTACATAACTTGGATCACGATCTGCTTAGGATCGCGTATCTGAACTGGATCGCGTATCTGAACTGGATCTCGTTTTCTGGGTCAGATCGCGTTTGTGTGCTAAATCGCATTTCTGTACAATGGATCGCGATTGATCCACATTGTGTGGTCCACATAACTGGGATCGCGATCAAAACTTTACGAAAATCTGTTCTTTCGCTCCCCCACACGATCATGCAGAAGGATGACAGTGGCGATGGCCGTGTCATTTCGTATTAGTCTCGGCTATTAAAAGCCGCAGAGCTGAATTACTCTGTGCAAGACCAAAAGCTACTTTTAATTACGTATGCGCTTGCCAAGTTTTGCGTGCACTTCTTGGGCACCGAACCTCTTGTGGTTTATACGGATCACGCATTACTGCGGACACTATAAATTCACCGCACCTCTCGCCGAGGATGGCGAGACGGCTAACATTCTTCTCTAAATTTAATTTCAAAGTTGAATATAAGCCAGGTAAGTCGAATGTCTTGGCTGACGCGTTATCGCGCAGACCAGACTTTGAGGCAAAACACCAGGATAGTGCGTTTCTTACTAAGGGCTGTCTAGGATATTGCTCCCCTTGCAATTTGCACGCTGCGCTGCCTACCGTAACGCACGCAGCGGGAAGAAATCCCTTTCATTACCTAGGACACCTTCGAGAGCTTTTCCGCCCAGGCAAAAGGGGCCGATGCACCTTTTCTATAGAGAAATTCGTTTCTTGGCCAATGGTGCTCGGATATGCGAATTGGGGAATCTGTTCCCTGGAAATTTAAAGAGCGTGAAAAATCGCGCTTCGGCAATTGCCGACGCAAGTGTGGGATCATACTAATGGTCTCACATTATATTAAGTCTAGACAGGGCATCGAGTGGTGACGAGATAGTTGAATCTGTGTCACGCTGCGTGGACCGAAAACAATAGTTGCAGGAAAACACCGGCCTACAGCGGCAGTGAGGAGACTATTGTCAATCTGTTTGGGAATATCCTAGCTCCGCAGCGCTCTGGGATAAACTTATTAGTCGCTGGACCGGGCAGCAAATTACCCGTCAATTGGCCCACATCTTTCTGGGGCCCGTGCCAGTCGACGGGTTCGCAACATATCCGCGTACCGAGCGTAAGCTCTAAAATTTAAACCCTACTCCCTAAACCCTATACTGGCGGACCAAGTGACGTCGAACGCGTCTGGGCGCAAATTTGGCACGTCCTCGCGACTTTATGTTAAGCATAAATTTGGGTGGACAGGAATGCAGCTGTCTATAGGGCTGTCACACTACACCTTTCCAGCAGCAAACCAGTTTTGGGCTTCGTGTCTTTGGCAGCTCCGAGCAATCGCACAGAGGGACCATCGAAAAATTGCGTCAGCCACACATGGTGCCTTGCTATATGCTTGCATCGAGTTGCTAAAGCGCGAACTTAAAATGCCAAGTAAAAGGCAAATAACCGAAGTAATATATTCATTAGTAGGTCCTTACTTCTCATGCTAATAATGTCACATCAAAGCCTGATCTCTACGATATGTTTCCATCGTACAAGAAACGCATATACTCTTACCTTATGTCCCACGAAAGAGAGTCACACACGATGTCCATACCCGATTTTCAATACCTGATTTCCAATATCCGATCTTCAATACCCCGATAAGGATGCATCCATAAATACATACATACGGTGTACCTTATCAACAGCCACCAAGTTCTACGGTGACCAGCCACGATATATCGCTGATATCCCGGCTCAGAATTTTCCAGAGATCTTGCACATGGTTATCACCATATAAATAGACGATCTGAACCTCTCTCCCTCTCTACTGTAAGAGCGTGAAAAAGCAATGTGATCACAAGTACTACTGTACACATCCCTGATCGTGGCAACAACTAATCTGTGCTTTGTGGCGCAATCACACCCCATTTATTTAAATCAGGTTGAATATATGTCTCTTACATTTTATCTTCACATGTACAGCAACCTGATGATGGCAATTATACCAGCAGTAAATGTTGCCAGCCATGATTGCGGACATTCCATGGTAGGTTGCCTTTCTAACACGTACCCGTTGGTCTGGCTGGTGTTGTACAGAACACCGGTAAGAAAACGTGCTATTTTTTTTACTAACATCGACTTTGTGGGCTTTCCGACCCTTGTATAGACATTAGGCATTAATAGTAAGACCAGTTGTATAATGAAATGGAAGAATGAATACTTTACAAGTACATCATGTACAGCATAAAAATGAGCAGAAAGGGGGGAAGCGTTTTTAACGTCTGCTGCTAACTACAACGGCGATGTTGTCTGAATCACATTAACGAACTTCATAAGCAATGTCATAGATTCGCAATCATATAAAAATAATACTGTGCAAGTTGTGCAACATGGGCAGCACAACCATTTTGTAAACTTACTTTTCATTGTACCCTCAAATCTAAGCATCACTTAAGCTTGCTTGAAGCGGCGGCGAGAGCAGTCGAGCCAGGCAAGATCAGTTTTTAGCCACAATTCAGACCAATGTTGCGTCGTATTTGAATGGGGATCATACAGTGTACAGGCTATTCCGGCCATACCAAGCATTTTCATAACCTGTCACGCTTTCTGCACGTATCAGTCTCATAGGATTCGCCACACTCTCCACATTCTGCAATTTGCCACCAAGGCAAGAGCTCGCCACCGCTTCTCACCAGACGTCCTCGCAAATTGTCTTGACCATGAGATTCGGTTATATTGTTGCCACTATGGTAGGTCTTCTGTCGCTTCATCTCGAAACAAGTGCGGCTGACGTCGTCACCTTCGATTGGCGTATTACGCACCTCTTCACCGAATACGACGGCGTATTTATCGATTCATTTGGTATTAATGACAAGCCCAGTGACCAAGCCATCATCGAAGTAGAGCTCGGCCAAGAAGTCGAAGTCCGTGTCACTAACGAGCTGAATGAATCAACGTGCTTGCACTGGCACGGTATGAAGCAATTGGGTACCCAAGAGATGGATGGTGTATCCGGGCTCACCCAGTGCCACATCAGCCCAAATGACACAGCTGTATATCGCTTTTGTCCCGACAAGGCGGGCTCGTTCTGGTGGCACGGTCATAAAGGATTGATGTACGCGTTTGGCCTCCGCGGTCCGATGATTGTCCACGCCCCACCAAATGCACGACAGGACTGGGAAATTGATATCGATGATGAGTTCATCATTACATTAGTGGACCTCTACCATCGAGAGCCGTTCCCCAAACGTATGTTTGATAACATCCTCATTAACAACCGTGGGCGCTACAGCTGCGCCGCTGCAGCTCACCACAACTTCACCAAATGCACTGACGACCAACCGCTTGCGAATTTTCACTTTCAACCTGGAAAAAAGTATTTGTTACGGCTTATCAATATGGCCGCGCTGTCTCCGATTGTATTCAGTATCGATGGTCACGAATTCCGGGTCGTTGCAGCTGACGGCGACTATCTTCAGCCTTCGGAGCTCATCAACTCGATCCGTCTGAACACCGGCCAGCGCTACGATATCATAGTTGAAACTATATCTGATTCCATGGAGATGCCGATTGGACCGTTCTGGATGCGAGCCTTGGGACTGCACGGACTTCCGTGGACGAGAGGAGATGCTTCGGTCGCTGGCAAAGGATTCGTCTATGATGGTCGTGCGATCGTTACCTATGGAGATGGAAATTACAACGCTGAGCCGACGTCAACACAGGCGACAATCCAGACAACCGTGAACGAGTTCGAATTTGTGCCTCTGGTCCCCACTACGCTTCCTGAGGTAGCTTCAGACCGCGCTGTCCTCCAGCTCAAAATGCAGGATGGTAAAGGCTACTTTTCTATCGATGGTAGTGCTTTTCACCATTTCGAAATCCCGTACCCTCCTCCACTTTTTTCGATTGCCGATGGCCTGAAGACTGAGCAGCTGCCGATCACCGCCAACGCACGCAAGATCGAGCACGGCAAGCACATCGAGGTGGTGCTAGTCAATGCAAAGGACGAGCAGCACCCGTTCCATTTGCACACGCACTCCCCGTGGGTCGTGGGCTGGGGCGTGGCATCACTCGACCAAATCTATAAAAACGAGCTGCCTCCTCTCAAATTGGACAGCGCAATGCTGCGCGACGTCTACACCGTCCCGCCTTGCACCTCTGACGGCAACAATGGCTGCATTGATGCCGGATACGTCGTGCTTCGCTTTGACGCTGACAATCCGGGCGTGTGGATCTTCCACTGCCACATCGACTTTCATCTGGAGGCAGGTCTGAGTATGATGCTAGTGGAAGGTGAAGAGGAGCTGCAACAGAGGGGCGTCAAATCCTTTGCCAAGAGCATGCTCAGTGTCTGTGGTAGTAACACCAGTTTCTCTAGCATAGCACCAAATTCGCAGCCCACCAGTTAATAGCAAACATGTAAGCATTATCACTTTACATGACGTATCAGCATGTAGCAGTACTGGCTGGCCCCATGGCCTTCTCGATCGTTCAAAGTGTATAAATTAGATGAAGGGTTGCAACCTCGTTGCCCTAGAGCTTGATATCGTTCGGAGAAATGGTCACTTGCGATCGATTCAATGTGTAGATATGATCCAAGATTAGTGACCACCAAAACGCTCTTCTGTACGACAACCAACTGTGACGCTATTGTCCACAAACGGAGCAGCCGTCGCCTGACAATTGCTTATTATTTAGCTCTCGATCTGCTAGCAGTAAAGCTAAGATTGCGTCGATGTCATGGATACAAAACTGCAGCAGTAATGAAAGAATGGCAGCATGGCTAAGCTCAATGTAGTTGCTCTGGAAATATTTGGAAGTTTATCTGAAGGCGTCGACGACTTTGTGGGGTGGAAGTTTATTGGTGAATGACCACATTGCCATGTGAACAAATGGTTTGTGTAGAAGTCGCGAAGCTATTGTTGACAGCTACCGATGGACATTTCTAATACTTTTATCTTGGCGTCGTTTCTTTACTCGTCCGAGATAGTGTAAAGCTGACCCATATAGGAGATTGATTGCAAACCGGTGGTTAGGATATAATTCGTAGCTTCAAGAAGGCTCTCCATATGTTTTTGTGCTCAATCCTTTGATTTGATCAAACTTTTCTAGTAAACAAAATTTATTGCTAGCTAACAATTAACAAAAATGAGCTGAGTCTTAGAATGACATTTTCCATGTGCAACAGGAAGCGGAAACAGAAGAGGTGAAGCGACTTGGTGCTTTCTTACTGACAAACTGTCTAAACTGACCGACAGGATTGTATTAGGTGGTCAATAGTGCAATACCGAGCTAGACCCTGCAACACAACAGTGTGCGTCTTGACAAGGTTGGCATTTTAAATGGTTGATAAATACGTGTAATTAGCGAGCGGGTCTACAACCGAGCATTTTAAAGTCACATTGTCGAAAAAGTAGAGAGATGTAACCTTACCGGCGATTCTGAATCAATGAGTTATGAAGTGTCATAGTGACGAAGATGACCAAAATATGTTGAAGTATTTAGAAATGCCTAGTGATTTATAATACCCGCTTCCTACCAGTTTGAACGATAACGATTAAAATAAATATGCATTACTTTGGAGTGTTAGCTACAGACATGAAGAGACCCTTGACGACGTCTCCAAACATGATCAAGCACTAATTTACACAAGATTTGATTCATGCAAATCCACCCAGCACTAGATAGTGAAATTTCCAGCTCCGCTGCACACACTCAGCACCATATTGGGTGAGAAAGCTGCTAAACCTTCTTCATGAAGAACATCTTCCGCCTCTATGAAGAGATTGGCCATCCCAATCACAAAGTGCCAATCAATGTGGCAATGCATAAGCCACACTCCAGGATTGTCGGCGTTCATGCGGAAGACAACGTAGCCCAGATCTGTGCAAGCTCCCGAGGCGTCTGTTGTGCATTCCGGCAATGTAAAGACGTCATGCTGCATGGGTCCATTGAGTCGCAACGTTGTTAAATTGCCCGCAAAGATCGCATCGCGCGAGGCATGGCCGCTTCCAACAATCCACGGCGAATGAGCGTGCAAGTGGAATGGGTGCTGGTCAGGCGTCAAGTTTACCACCACCACTTCTACGTGGTCGTTGTGCTTCAACTTGATAGCGTTGGTTGTGGCTGGGAGGTCTTCGGTATTAGCGCCTTGTGCGATCGTAAATAGTGGTGGACTGTCAGGAATCACCAGCGAGTTAAAGGGACCACCATTGAGAGCGATATATCCGAGGAAAAGTCCTGGATTCGGGGGCAGAACGGCCAGAGTTGCCTCCACCACAATGCGTTGGTCGGGTGACGTTGGAAGCACCACTGGAACCGCTGGAATGTATTCAAACTCGCCAATTGTCACAATTGTCGCCCAACTCGATGTGGTCGGGTCTGCGGTAGCCCCACTCTCGTAGTCAATGATGGCAAGCGCGTCAGGATTGAAACCTGCTGGAACGTCTTCAGCCAATCGAGCTGTCCAGGGAGGACCAAAGAGCGAGTGAACACGTAGCCAGAAGGAGCCTAGTGGCGTCGTCTGCTTCTGACTGGTTTGCAATTGGTTTTGAGACGGAGCTGACTTGGCTTGCACGAGGATATCGTAGCGTTGGGCGACATTGATATATACTGAATTGACTGGTGTTGAAGGTTTGAGATAGTCGGCATCACTTGCCACTACCTGGAATGTATGTCCGTCAATACTGACATTAAATGCTGCCAAGCCCGACGTGTTGATCAGTCGAAGTAAATACTTTTTCCCAGGCTTGAACTGAAACCGAGGCAGTGGACGCCCAGGGCCACATTCCAAGCCAGCAGCTTCTGCCACGGTGCAGTTGTAGCGCCCGACATTGTTGATAAGGACAGTGTCCCAAATTGGGGCACCCACAGGCAAGTCGTGATACCAATCGGTGAGTAACACTGTATACTCCTTATAGACGTCCTTTTCCCAGCTTTGTTTCTGTTTGGGTGGACAGTTGACAATGAGCGGTCCACGGAGGCCATATACGTATTGCACCTCTTCGTGACCGTGGTACCAGAAGGTGCCGCACTTATCGGGCTTGAACCGGTAGATGGCCGTCACATTAGGTTGGATCTGACATTGAGTAATGCCCGAAACGCCATCCATTTCTTGCGTGCCGAATTGCCTCAGTCCATGCCAGTGGATGCACGTCTGTTCCGTAAGTTGATTTATGACGTGAACCTCTACTTCGTCACCTAACGTGACGTTGATAGGGTGTTCGTCGCACGGCTCATTGTTGATGCCGTATCCAAGAGTACCCCTTACACCATCAAAGATGGTTGTGTTGAGCGTAGTAATGTTCCAGTCGTAGCGAATGACGGCAGATGTAGCTTGGTCTGCGGCGAGAAGCACGAGACTGAACGTAGTTGAGAAAAGGGGACGCATTGAAGTGAAAGGTTGAGTACTGCAAACGAGTACTGTAGTGATAAAAGGCTTTTGGTGGAAGTTGTAAGTTCCGTAATGAAAGAAGAAGAAGTCGATGCCGCTCTAGGGAGTAGCTATATGAAAGAGACTAGTGTCGCCGCCACTTGCATGTCATAAAAGCTATTCCTCTCCGCAAGAGACGCAGTTGTTCCCATCATTGATTACGCTCTGAAAATTGGAACCCGTTAGTGCCGAATGCCTCCATATCATATCCATCTGCGGCACTAGAAGCGCAATTCATATGCCAGTACTAACTTCAAAGGACGGGGAAGAGGCTACCAATGATTCGAGTTGACCCTAAAAAACTTCACCCCGTGAAAGCACTAAATTCTCTTTGCAATCAAACGTTTCGCTTTTGTTGCATTTCGTCAGCCTCAAAGTGCACTTTGCAATGATGCGTTGTGACATATACCAGGCGATTCTCGATTACATTCCATCCGCACTTACATCAATACTCGAGCCCAAGCCGTTTCATATTAATCTTCAATACATCGCAGCGGAGACCACCCGAGCTTTGATCTCAGTCACTATATGCTCAGTACTCGACCACTATGCTGGATTGCAAAAATTGTTGTGATACTTGCTTTCTCACTGCACCAGAAACGTCGATATCATAACAAAATTACTAATTTGTCTTGGGGTCCGCCCATCATTTTTGCTACTGATTGCAAGGTAAAGGCGAATGCTATCAGTTAAAACGCATAGCTTCAGCTAATCAAATGATCCACTTAAAAGCGTAAACATCTCCGTTGTTTCCTTCTTCCTTGATTTTCGTCTGTTCGGGCTCAAGCACAAGGATATTTTTCTATTTTGTCGAATCTTTACTTTCACCTAATGGCACTCAATCGACGCAGCTGCGTGTAATCTTGTACGATTTGTAGGCTACACACACGTTTTTAAAAGCTAAACAGCGTAGAACTAATCAAGTTGTCATGAGAGGTAGACTGTAATGGAACACCCTCCGACTATACTGATGACAGAATAGTCCGCCCTTACTAGTTACAGTGAAAGCAGGTGCCTCAAAACCTCTGTTACACAAAGAGGCGGAGGAAGCTTTACTTTTAAAGAAGTGCTTAGTTGAGAAGGAAGAAAACTGTATCTAATATAGTTAAACTATTTAATAAACCTAAATTAGTAATAATCTTGTCTTAATTATATTAAAGTACAAAATGTATGCTAACTTCGTGCCTTCCATTAATTAGGCGTGTCCATCGGTAATTGGTCAGCGCCTTGGTTGATTTAATGGCCTCTTTCAACCAATTAGAGAGCATCTCCAGCTACAAGGAGATGCGAGAGCAACATTACAACAAAAGATAATATTGTAATATATTACTAGTTATAATAATATTTTATTGACACTTCATATAAGTGTCAATATTATGTAACGGCTTCCCCTCAGAATAATTTTTAAATGAATCACGCCTGATTCAGGATTCATAAAAGCTAATTCAGGATTCAAACTAATAAATTATTAAGCATAGTACAGTCGTTAGCTGAACAATAAATTCATAAAAACAACTAATTGAGATAGACGAACTTGCTCCTATTATCACTCTAAATGGCCATTCCTGCCACCAGTGTTCCATCAGAAAGACTTTTTTCATAAAAAGGAGATTCGTAAGGCGGGACAGGAGCTCCTTGTCCGCTCGATCAAGTGAGGCATCGGTGTGTCTTAATAATTTTTACCGGAAATAGGGCTTCCTTCAGGTGGAACAATCCTTATAAAAGGTTCTTCACTAGAATTGAATACATCATTTGTCTTTGTTGGGAGTAAAAATGTGGTGATTAAAAGGCTCTAGTCCGTAAACTATATGATTATGAATCATGATTCTGAATCATCGCATGATTTTAGTATTAAGAATCATAAATCAGATCGATGAATCAGATTTATGAATCATGAATCTGAGTAGGAGGCCTGATGGGAGTCTCGGCATTGTGTAGTTGTGGACAAGTTGGTACTAAGCTAGATAAGCTTCTCCCATCGGCTGCAACTTGTCTGATGCCACAATGATTACACAAGCGTCCGGCATTTCAAGCAGCGCAGTAGTTTGACAGTTATGGAGTCGAACTCGCTAACGGTTGATGTCATGATCCAACGCTGCCTCGTCGTCGGTTCTAAATCGTCATCGTCATCCTCAATGTAGATACAGAGCTCTCTCCGTAAAGTTATGGGTACGGTGGACGACAATATCCATGACTTAACAGAGTATCGGATTATGTGTATTGTACATTAGAGAACCTGGATAAAAAAACTGACAGGTCCAGCCCTAATGATCAGAACTTAAGTCCCTGACTCTTTTATTAGTTGTACCCGGCTCAAAGGTGTGAGACACGTCGTAAGCTTGTATTTTGTATGCTATTAGTAAAAGCTATATGTAAATCTACAATGTTTAACAATGTTTTGCCTACCTAGATAGTTGAAGATGTCGAAAAGCTAAAGCTGAGCTGAGAGAACATCTAGAGCAGCTGCGTGTCCGGGATCTGATGACGAATTCAGAGCTTTGTAATTCTATCGGAGAGGATAAAACTGCTCAGCCGGAGCTGACCGAGAACGAGATTCTGGTGTAGCTAAAATCTAGAATTTAGAGTAATCAGAAGTATGTGTTATGCTTGACTTTCTCTGCGATCCTATTTCTTCCATGCATCCTTATCTACGCTAGTTATCCACCCGTTCCTGATCTTGAAAGGCACAGAAGGAGGGAGAAAATAGTGGAGATGTGGCGCCTGTCGCACACAAGTTCACCAGAATTAAAAAGACCAACCTCCTTCGTGATACCTGCTCCGTGCTCGATGTATCCCAGTACTCAAGCCACTTATAGAGTTCTCCCGAGACCTTCTACAGGACTTTCGCAACGCAACCATACCCAAACTACCCTTGACATGTGGTTTAAGTAGGTTTATTGTCCGAACTACAAGAATAGTACTCATTTTATAAAGGTATATTGCCCTGCCTGACTATAACTTAAAACTTAGCGACCATAAAACGGTGGACACGAAATTTGATTACCAACCGGAGGATATAACTTATCAGAAAATAGCTTTTTGAAGGAAGGTCTGTAGTTGCGAGTGAATTCCTCTCCGGAGTTGGCTGCCGGGTAGACATTTAATGTAGACGGTCACTTCTACGAAGTAGCCTCGTATTACGAGCACACCTTTAGCACAAGCGAGGAAGCGGTTATAATTTCTTACCTTCGCGTTCGAGGGTGGTTAGGAGGTTAGTCGACTGCTTAAGCAGTCGTACCACCAGTTGCTCTCGCTTAAGCGAGAGTCCAACGAACAACTGACAAGTGTTCTACTTACGCCACGCAGCAGCTTTCTCAGATTCTCGTGCGCAGTAGGCAGTATGTAGTAAATTCAAGACTGAGTTATATTTAATGAATTATAATTAAATATGAAACTTAACTACTGATCGGCTAATTATATAAAGATTGGATACGCGACTCTTTAGAAGCGCATCCTGACGTGCAAGTTTAACTGTAGGTTTAAGCTCGCTAATGACGTCCTTCTGGGACGTCGCGATGCCTAGCTTCAAGTAGCGTCATCCCTTCCCATGTGAATTCATCAATGGATATCACATTCACGAGGGTGGATCACGTTTGTATATCGCACCCAGTGACAGGTCAAAAGTAACCATGGATACTTTTAGACCAAACATTAATTATATTACTTAGTGTGTACGTGAAGCTAGATACCTTGTTACACCATCCCCCGTTTTAGAACAATTTTTACATTTGTAAAACTCGCCTAGGAGACAGAGAGACTGCGAACCGTTATAAAACGCGCCGCTTAGTCTACTCGATTTTCATGCCACCTAGACGTGGTAAGGCTGATGGGTCGCCTGCGAAGGCACCCATGCAGTCCAGCATTAAGCGCACGCGCCGCGATTTATCGCCGTCGTCGCAAAGTGCTTCAGGCACTGAGAAAAATCTTCCGTCCCACTATAATGTGGATGAAGATTCATCTCTCATTGTAGACTACAATGAGAGTACGCCATTGCCATCACCCCAAAGTGGAGATGAGCAAAGCGCATTGATGGGACATATGTCTCCATCATTTGAGGCACCGGTCCTTGAGGGAGCGTCTATGCTTCCTACAAGCGAAGGTAAAACCTCGTCGCCTGCGCCTACGAGCGCAGCGACTTAGACTGAGCGCGCTACTTCGAAAGAAGCAGTCGCGACTCAATCTGATGTGACTCCTCAGGCTGATGTCTTGCCAATCCATAATAGAGAGTCAGACTCAGGTGAGTGTGAGCTTAAAGCTCCACCTAGTACACCTTCGGCCTCACTAGCCCGCCGTCGCGATGGCGGCTACGTGAGTGGTGGCTTACCACCAATGCCACCTCCATATGAGTGGATACACTTGAACGGGTCTAGCGCAGCGCTTTTGCAGCGTGCCCTTATTGACGCTCATAGGTTTTATAGCGTCTTTCCTTTGTGGAAAAAGCAGGGCAAAGCACTTGGTCGTGCTTTCCCGATTCCAGTCGTGCTGCGTTCTAACGAAACAGCCGACGAATATGAAGCTGAACTTCGGCGCCGTGTAACGTTGCAGGATGATGCAACGAAACAACGGTCGCAGCGAGTCAGCTTCGCCATGAAGCGTGCGCATGAAATCTTGGGTGGTAAGCGACCCCCAATTAATTCTCGCCACGCTTCTTCTGCTAGTCCATCCGGATCTAGCAGGAAGACGACAGCTGGTGCTGCTTTACATAAGCAGCTACCAGCCCAGGCACGTCAACGCGCAAAGCGTCCACAGTCTCCCACGAGTCAAAGCTCGTTTGGTACCCTTCCATTGGATCAGGATTTGGATCTTTCGCTTCACAAACTGGTGAGCCAACAGCCTTTCAACAAGGAAGCGCGTATTCCTTTCAGTGTCACCCAACACAGGTGGCGCCCGATAGGAGTGGCGATTACGCCCACCTACTCGCGGCTGCCTACCCTGCTGCTGTTCAGTCGCAGGCTGAGTTCGCTGCGCTGAAGAATGAGGTGGCAGATCTCGAGAGTCAAGTCTCGCGACTGACTTCGGATATGCGCGATGTGAGGGCGAGGGATCGTCAGGGGTATGACCGCCTGAAGACCCGTTTGGACATCTTAGAGCGACTGGTGATGAGAGGCCCGCGTCAAGAGCGGAGTTCTCCTCGATCACCGAGTACTCTATCGCCTCGTTCATACACGGGGAGCCTTTCGGCTTCCTCGTCGCCTGATCGTTCGCGACGCTCGACTCACAGTCGACGTCACCATCGGTCTCGTTAGATCGATGTGGATATGTGATCTCTTCTGGATCAACATACCGTTTCAGACGACCCACGTAAAATACGGGGTGCGTCTTCATATAAGGTGGGAAAGTGAGCCTATAATTTAGGCCTCCAACTTCTTCAACCACTGTAAAGGGCCCAATGAATCGGGGCAATAGCTTTGTAGTACCACCAGGTAGTAAAGAAATTGCATGTTTAGGTAGGGTAGCAGTACTTGATAGCACTTTGTCCCCCACACTAAAGTGTTCATTGTTTTTGCGACCATGCTGGTCTGCATATTGCTTTTGCTTGTCCTGTGCGCTTGCCATCGCGTCACGGACTTTACGTGTGATGGCTAATCGCTCATCCACAAAGCGCTGAGCTTCGCTCACGCTTTTATCATCCAGCTCGCCGATGACGCCTCCAAGAGGTCGTTCATGGGTCGACGCTGTTGATAACACTATAGTGTCATCATCAAGGAGCACTGGCATTTCTTGCCGTGCCTCCTCTGTAACACATATAAGTGACGTGACCACTGCTAAATTAGCAGTGTCACTAGGGCAACCTTGGCCCTCTTTGGCATTCGCACCGAGCGAAGTGAGGGGCCCTTCCCCACTAAGACTCGGGCTGCGTACAAACGAGACTGGCATTCGAGGATGGCGCAGTCCATTAATGTAAAACGGTGTTTCACCCGTACTGACGTGAACACTGTTATTAGTAGCGAACTTCACGAATGGCAATTGCTTGCTCCAATCTTTGGGAGTCGCTACTGTACGCAACACATTCGCCACGACTCGATTGGCCCGTTCTGTTTGGCCATCGGTCTGGGGATGATCAGCGGTTGACATGTGGAGCTGGCTACTCAGCATCTCGAACACATGTCGCCAAAAACCCGACGTAAAACGCGGATCCCATTCCGATACTATGGACTCGGGAATCCTGTGTAGTCGATACACGTGATCCAGAAACAGGAGGGCAGACTCTTTTCCTGAGATCTTGGTGCTACATGGTGCCAAATGCACCATCTTGCTCAGTCTGTCTACAAAGACAACGAGCCCCGTCCTGCCTTTAAGGTCAGGCGGTAAGTCAAACATGAAGTCCAAACTGACCGACTTCCAACATTCAGTTGGAATCGGCAGTGGCTTCAGTGGCGCACTGTTCGAAGGTGCAGGCTTTATGCGCTGACACTCTTCGCAAATGCGAATATAGTTGGCCACCCACCGATATAGGTGGGGCCACCAAAATTCCTCTGACACTTGTAAGAATGTCTTTTCACGGCCCAGATGCCCACTAGATGGCGCATCATGGCACTCGTGAAGTATCATCAGCTTGAGATCTGTGTCATGAGGGACATAGATTCTCAAGGGATCACAGGGTGACAGTTGATGCCATAATAGGCCATCACTGGATCTAAAGCGATTAAGCTTCGCTTTGAGGTGCGACGGAAGGGTAACCTTTCGTCCACCAAAATGATCCAACAACAGGCGACAATGTTCGTCCTGACTGTAACACTCCTTGATATCGGAGGCCATTGAGCTCGTCACATGGTAGGCCTTCATGGCTGCCAATGTTGACGACTCAACTTGTGCTTTCGCACGAGACACACTATCTTGGTGTCTTGCCTCGAAGTCTGGTCTGCGCGATAACGCGTCAGCCAAGACATTCGACTTACCCGGCTTATATTCAACTTTTAAATTAAATTCAGAGAAGAATGCCAGCCATCTCGCCATTCTCGGCGAGAGGTGCGGTGAATTTATAGTGTCCGCAGTGATGCGTGATCCGTATAAACCACAAAAGGTTCGGTGCCCAAGAGGTGCACCCGAAACTTTACAAGGGCATACTTAATTGAAAGTAGCTCCTTGTCATGCACAGGGTAATTCAGCTCTGCGTCTTTCAAAAGCCGAGACTGATACGAAATGACACGGTCAACGCCGTTGTCATCCTTCTGCATGAGCGCGCTGCCGATTGCAAAATTGCTTGCATCGCAGACGACGCTAAAGGACTTATCCGCGTCTGGAAATGCCAAGACCGGTGCCTCAACAAGAGATTGCTTCACTGATGTGAACGCATCTTCTTGTTCCTTTGACCAAGTCCATTCTGCATCCTTTTTTCAAAAGGTCAGACAATGGCTTAGTCTGCTCCGCATAATTCTTGCTGTACTTATGCAAGTAATTAGCGAGCCCAAGGACTTGGCGCAGATCCTTCACATGACGTGGGACTGGCCATTCCTTTACAGCCTTTACATTTTCTGTGTCTGCTCGTACACCATGTGCACCTACGATGCAGCCCAGTACAGGTATCTCGGGGACCCCTATTACGCACTTTTGCAAGTTCACGTATAATTGGGCGTCACCCAGAGTCTGCAAGCGTCTAAATGACGCTTGTGCGACTCTATCGCGCTCATACCGTCCTCCGCCCTACTATGCACGAATACATCGTCAAAGTAATGGGGCGCGTAGGCACGGTGCTGATGCATCACGTGATCCACCACTCGGTTGAATGTTGCCGGAGCATTTTTCAACCCTTGTGGCATCAAAAGCCACTCTCACAGCATACCGCTTGGGGTGCTTACTGTCATTTTGGATACATCGGTATCTCTCATGAGAACCTGATAGTAGCCATCCTTCAGATCCAACGCGGAAAAGATAGTTGACTTCCCCAAGGAATTCACCAAGACCAATTTCCGTGGGACTGGCGTTTGAGCCGGAATGGTGGCCGTGTTCAGCTTATTATAAGCATGAGCCACGCGCTATCTACCCGTTGCTTTACGCACACAAAAGTTCGGGCTGCAGTGAGGCGACTTGATCTCACGTACATGTCTCGCCTTGGCTTGCTTTTCGAAGAACTCATCGATCTAATCGACTAGTCCCTTCGGCAACGGCCATTGCCAGGTCACACAAGACTTGGTGCCAGGCCCCAGGTTAATCTCGTGCATGATGACCCTATCGGCCGGTAGGCGGCTCGGCACTTCTGCTGGGAACACATCACTGTGTTTCCACAGAACATCATAGAACGGGCTTTCCTTCAAGGCTTCCTAGCCTTGAGCAGCGAACCGTTTCTTTTTGTCGGTCTCCAAGACGCTCTCATCCATTGTGGATGAAGAGCAACAGTCCACCACGTTCTCTCCTGGAACTGGTGCGACCATCTCGTGGATCTTTCCGTCCTTTACTTCGGACAGAAACAGATCCCACGTCATCTCCGAGAGATCTACTATCTCCTCGGCAGATGCTAAAACAAGTTGGAGCACCTCAACTGAGGATGCCTCCGGCATTTTGTCTTCGACGGCCTCGAACAACTCGTTCGTAGGTCCGTCCTCTTGGACCGAGACTGATCCAAGGGTCACTCGTTTCGACGTGCCCTTGATCGTCTTAATACGTCTGGTGCTCGTTCTTCGAGTCACCACGACCTTTGACCTGAAAGAAGGCGTCGTTGCTATCTCAGCCAACGCACTCCATCCAACCGCACCAGGCTCATGGCTCTGTGCAGGTTTATTGAACGCATGACTCCCTGTCATCGCCCCATTCACTACACCAGTCTTTTCGACCTGGATAGGAATATGTGTCACCTGGATTACTGCCAGGGCACTTCCAACTACACCACTCCTTTCGAGCTTGGTAGTTCCTGGTGTCGATTGACATACCATAATCGCACCCTCGACTGTGTTGGACACAGCATCAGCCACATAAGCCTCTCGCAAGAGCACATCCTTTCCGGTGTATTGCGTAGAGCTAGCGACTATGCGTGTACGCCAGTCTATCCATGGTTGGTGCTAAGCTAATCAAGGCATGCCTAGGATGAGATCATACGGACTCTCCATACCTAGCACTGTGAACTTCTCTTTACAAGAGAAGTCACTGAAACTGAAGGCGAGATTAATTTGAACTCCCTCCGATTTAACGATTGCGCCGTTTGCTAAACGAACAATCGCCTCTTCTCGCTTGCCATCCTGGCAAAGCGACTCATAACTCGCCGGTCTCTTTTTCAGAGCCGCGAGTTTCACAAAGTTTTGTGATGCACCCGAATCCACGAGAAGGGTCATCACTTTGTCATAGCCTCGTACTCGAGCGCTATAGACCAAAAGGGTTGAGGTCTGACCTTTCGGAACCTCAGGGACTATTCTACCCATTTGTTCGATAACTCTGAACATAGGGATAGCTTCAGAGTCCGCGACAGTATGGCATCCCGCCCCTACTGCGCTCCCGCATTTCCCGACCTATCGGGGGTGGGGTCGAGTCTGAACCCGTGCGACGTGCACGGTTTTTCGCACCTCCCTTAGGGTAGGGAACCTTCTTTCTGGCTGCCTTAGCACCAGCAGAAAGTTTGGCATAGCAGCGAGCCATCATATGGCCTCGCTTGCCGCAGATAATGTCTGCATTGCCTAACTTCATAGGGGTGGCATCCGACTTCTCGGTCGAAGGCTTATAAAACGCTGTCGCCGAGGCGCTGTTGTAGGATTGCTCCTTATCCAAGGCCATGTCAATTTTCTCTTCCATCGTAAAAAACACCTTTCTTAAAAGAGCCTGACGCGATGGAACGTGCCTAATTCTTTTTATGAACGTAGGAACCTTAATGTGTTCCGGTATCGGACCCACATTAATGGACGCAGACATCGAGCGCATCTCCTGCACATACTCTTGTAAAGATCGTTTCGCCTGTCTTGCTCTAAAGAAGCGCGCCCGAAGTAACACTTCGTTGTTAGGCGGCTGATATATGGCGCGACTCTTTGTTTTAAAGATCGCCCATGATGGAAACGCATCAGCATTTGCCAATAGCGCAGAGTAAGCCCACTCTGACGCTTTGCCACGCAGGTTGGACATGGCATACGACACCATTCTGGTGTCATCTTCGATGAGCTGCGTCATACCGCATTGCTTCACTGCTATAAATGAGCGCTCAATCGTATGTGGGGCAGTCCCATCGAACTTCGGAGGGTCCACCAAATGGGCCTCGGTTGATTAGGCCGGGCCGAGAGCGTCTTAACAATTCTGTTGAGCGCCTCATTCCGTGCTTGCTCAAGCCTAAGCTCATCTTAAGTCTTATTGATGGACTCAGCCGTAGCTTGGCTGTTTACCTCGGACACGTTTCTACGCTGTCCGAGCACAAACGCCTCAAATTGCTCCAACTGAGCAACATGTTGCTCAGGAGGACAATGCAAGAGGTTGACCAGGGCTTGTTCACCAAGTTCCTGCGCCATATGCTCTGTCAACTCCCTATGGTGTTGAAAGAGGTGAGGGAAGTCACTCCTGTCCATATTAAGGGCCATCTTAACCACACGCACGCTCAGAGAGACGGGTCGTGGGAAGGACTACTAGTGCTACCAAGCGTAGACAGGCACTTCTACGAAGTTGCCTCGTGCTACTAGCATACACCTTCAGCACAAGCGAGGAAGCGGTTAGACCGTCTTACCTTCGCATGCGAGGGTAAATATGTGGTTTAGTCGACTGCTTAAGCAGTCGTACCACCAGTTGCTCTCGCTTAAGCGAGAGTCCAACGAACAACTGACAAGTGTTCTACTTACGCCACGCAGCAGCTTTCTCAGATTCTCGTGCGCAGTAGGCAGTATGTAGTAAATTCAAGACTGAGTTATATTTAATGAATTATAATTAAATATGAAACTTAACTACTGATCGGCTAATTATATAAAGATTGGATACGCGACTCTTTAGAAGCGCATCCTGACGTGCAAGCTTAACTGTAGGTTTAAGCTCGCTAATGACGTCCTTCTGGGACGTCGCGATGCCTAGCTTCAACTAGCGTCATCCCTTCCCATGTGAATCCATCAATGGATATCACATTCACGAGGGTGGATCACGTTTGTATATCGCACCCAGTGACAGGTCAAAAGTAACCATGGATACTTTTAGACCAAACATTAATTATATTACTTAGTGTGTACGTGTAACTAGATGCCCTGTTACACTTAAGCTAAGCATATTGTAGCGTCTGGGCCTCCATTAGCAAAATTAGCGCTTACCGATGTTGATCGTAATGCAAGTGATCAGCATTAGAGACGAAATAACAATTATTGATGCTTAATACAATTGGCATTCATGGACATGAGCGATATGACTGCTCTGTTTCGAATAAAAAGGAAGTGAGTGGCTGATCTTCTGAGCCATATACGCAGCGGCGTAATTTGTACTCCTAATTAAAATGTCAAGCGGTACAAAGCCACGTGTCCTACACTCTGTGAGTCCTACGTGCCATTTTACTACTCCACATACACGAAAGCGAGCTGACCTTTTGGCCACCGTGGGGGGAGCTGGTGGATGGAAGAGTATCCCAAAGTTTCCCATTTGTGGCCTATATTTGGACCATTTAGATACATGAAGATCAAGCGATTCTTTCGCAATGTAATGTTTCTTAGCATTTGTAGGTGAGTTCATGATGGCGTCTGTCCTAACAGCTCTTAGCGATAACTTGTCGTCAAGGCCTCTACCATGAGCTGTGTCGTCTTCGCTGACACTGGTTGCTTCTTGTACGTAAATCGTCAACAACTTCTCAAGCGTTGCAAAGTTATTGATCGGACTAGGCACAAAGCCCTTGCCCAGAAGGATTTGATGAAAGCATCAGGTTCGCTTATGCCGCGAGGTGCCACTTTCTGCCGAAGAGCAAGAGAGAAGCTGGCGAGGAGCAATCTTTAGCCATCAAAGCAAAGAACTCTACTCTGATCGCACACAATTCTTCTCTCGTAAAAAGGACTTCTTGCTTTCATATCACGACCAACCTATCACGTAAAGCTGGCGGCTCCAAGGTGTGGCTTGTGACTGCATGCTCCTCGGGTTCCGGCAAGGAGATCGTCCTCGCGGCGCTTGCTCGTGGAGACCGTGTCATTGCCACTGCTCGTGACGATAGCAAGCTTAATATATTGTGGGCCAAGGAGATAGCGGCTCTGGCATTAGATATGACAGTAAATGATATGAAATCAAAAAAATGATCGCTGAAGCTCTGCGCTTCTATGGTACCATCGACATCCTCATAAACAACGCGGCTTTCTTGCTCGGCGGAGCTATCGAAGAATGCTCGGACGAGGAGGTGTATCAGCTATTCAACACCAATGTGTTCGGAGTATTCCGCATTCTGCGTGCTGTGCTACCTCACATGCGTGCAAAGCGTTCAGGTGTGGTAGCCAACATCGGATCAGCATTTACCTGGACCGGCATCAAACATTAGGCATCTATGGCTCCACCAAATTTGCTTTTGCTGGGCTTACCTTGGCCTTGCGCACCGATTTGGATCCATTCTGCATCGACGTGACGATCATCGAACCAGGTTCGCTCCGGACGGCCATCTTGGGCAAGGTTTCTTACCCATGACGAACTCCATCTCGGACTACTTGCTGATCACGAAGGCTTTGCATAATCGCATTGCCTGTATAAACGCTGACGAGCATGAAGAAAAGCAGCCCGGGGACCCGGCCAAAGGAGCTCAAATCATCGTCGATGTCCTGACCAAGAGCGGTCGTTGCGCTGGCAAGACAATCCCCAGCCGCATGCTCTTGGGCAAAGACGCGGTGGAATCGGAGATATGCCGTGTTGCAAGCATACCGTCGCGAATTCGATAATTGGGCTGCACTGGTAGCCTCGATGGACCATGACAACGTTGTCTACAATGCGAAGCTGGAAATAGGCGCTGGAGATGCTGCGTAGACTTTATCTAAAGACGAGTGGATAAACCAAACAACTTTGTGGATCCGAAAGAATGTTTTGTTATTTTCTGATCTTGCCAACCCTTTCCAATCTACAAGCTATCGACATCTTCGCTGCTGCTTCAATTTAAGCACTTGTAGTTGTACTGTTCTCTTCTGCGACGGAGCATTTCGGCAGAACGCCTTTGGCGGTGAGATCCTCAATAATCGCTTGCGATGGAATAGCTCCATTTAAGCAATCGCCGCAGTGATGCATCGCAATGACCTTATTGTCTCTCGTGGCAAGAATCGGCGACCCTGACGACCCTTCTTGCGTGTCCACGTAGTAACCCACGTCGTTTTTACGACATCCCGTGACGGTGAGAGACTCGACACGACCAGGTTGACCATTATGTAGCCACGCGATGCGTTTGCCATACCCCAACGGATGTTGCGGGATGTAGATGTTTTCTTCAAGGACAGCTCCTGAGCCACGGAGCTGCAGATAGCCACCCGTCTTCTCATACAAGCCAGCATAATCTGCAACACTATTGTTGATATCAAGTCGAACCACCGCATAGTCTAACGCTTCTGACACAGCTACAAGTGTTGTAGACGTCACGCCAACTGACCCTGGACATCCACCCCGAGTATCACAATCCTCGCTATCTCCACAACTGGTTGCTTGAGCAAAAAACTCCACCTTTGTATTGATCGCGTCCTCTGTACTGCCGATACAGTGCTGGTTCGTGATCAAGTGGCCGTCGCAACCAAGCAGCCAGCCGGTGCAGTATGCAATTAACATGCCATTCTCTTTGATGATTGAAAGTCGAGCCACGGAGTGCGACTTGGCCAACATGACTGCTCCTTCCGCACTGTTCGTAGCACTGGGCGCACAAGCAGCTTCGACAGATTCGTCTGCGCCACAGACACTTTCCTTATTGTCGTCGTCGTCGTCGTCGTCGGTGTCTGTCATGTTGGCACGGTTGGTCAAAGGCACTTTGACAGCTACTTGCCGATGCTGAGCCTCATCTACCAGCTCTTTCGGAGAAAAGAGCAGGCCATCAACGGCAAAGCCTCGACACGAAGTCGAATTGGTCGTGTCCGGAACTGATGACTTGAAAAGCTCCAGCTTCACTCCATCTCCCGATATCGCAGTAGAGTAAAACGTTCCCGTTGCGTTCTTCCCCGCTAGTATTGCCACCGGTGGTGTCGTAATCGGATCATTAGACGCTCTCACTACCAGTACGTCGGTTTCTGGTAGATTGAATTGCGTGAAATGCAGTAGGTAGATGCCCTTCCCGAGCCCAGGGTCGAGCTTGAGGAGATAAGAAGGTTCTTTTCCAATCGCTATTGGCAGTGTTGAGTAGTTGGAAAACTTGCACCCGGCACCGATAAGGATTTCCACTTGTTGACCTGTTGTCTGTGCGACGACATCAACAGTTGCAACAGCAGCTAGAAGGAGTGCAAAAGCCCACTGCATCTTGAGAAAATGGAAGGAAGCAAATTTGAGAGTGTCGTGATGCTGTTTGGTTGTTTTACCATTTCGTTGTTGATCATTACGAAGTGATTGAAGGGAGAAGCTTTTTGTGTTTCAAGACTTAAGTGGTAATTGATCAAATGGATGGTTTGTTTCTTCTCTTCATCTAGCTAGAAACAATTAGGTAAAGAGCTTCTGCATCATGCACTCGTTAAGATTAATCTATCCGTCTATTTATGATGGATGGCGTTTTGATTGAAGCTTGAGAATAAATTACTAGTGTAAGGGATCTTACTAATTATATATTCGTAAACTATATTTGGAAAGGCAAATGTATTTCTTGATAGAAGCTCCATTAAATCAACTGATTGCATTGCATTTCATCTTTCGACTTCTGTACGAATAATGACGTTGCACATTGTCAGTAAATAGAAGCAAGTGAAGGAGCTGCTCTGACCCCTGAAGCTTTGATCTCTCAACTCTGCTCATTTGATGGAAATGCCAAGCCAAAGACGCTTCTGTTTTCGGTGGTTATGTCAGGTTTCCATGCTTAACGTTACTTCGCTTGCCGCAAAATACTGTACAATTGCACGCTTCTATTCTAAAGAATTCTGGACTATTTAGGCTGTCAATCATTACCAAAAAAGTGGCTACTGAAAACATAGTGAAGTCGTACGGGTCTATGATTTTTGAAGCTTAGCGTACCCTCTTATGTTTATGGCATGGTTGAAAGAGCTGAAGTAAATGACGAATTCTGGTTGCCTTTGCCTTACTTCCTCCGACTCTTTTACCACCTTAAGATGCAGCACCATCAGCTTACATTTAATGCAAACCTCATCATGAGAACTTGTGTACGACTCGCCTTTTGTGGTGGTCACCGGACAAGTTAACTACGTGGCGTAGACAACAAATTAATGAGGAATTATCTATATACTGTAGCATCGTTGACTTATTGATGATAAAAAGTACCTTTCATCAGTGTGATGCTGTCCGTTGCTTGCAGCCGTTGGTGTTTCTGGCGACAGCAACGCTTCCTTTCATGTAGCATTTTGTATCTGTAATGGGGCACCCTCCGACTATACTGATTACAGTATAGTCTACTTTTACTGATTACAGTGAAAGCAGGTGCCTCAAAACCTCACGTACACGTGAGCAGAGGAAGCTTTACTTCTAAACGATACGCTTAGAAGTAGAGGAAAAGAAAACTGTATTTAATATAGTTAACTACCTAATAAAACTAATCTGTTATAACCTATGTTAACTATATTAAACTACAACTATGTATGTTGACAACTTGCCCTCCACTCATTGCGCGCGTCCATCGGTCATTGGTCAACGTGTTGGTTGATATGATGGCCCATATCAACCAATGATAGGGCATCTCCAACTTCAAGGAGATCTAGGATCAATATTATAAGAAAAGGTAATATTGTCAAATATTATTAGTTATAATAATATTTTTATTGACACTTCATATAAGTGTCAATATCATGTAACGGGCTCACCCCGTTACATCACCTCCCCTCAACCAACAGTCACATTAGTGACTGTTTAGTGACTATGGGAAAAGAGCACTTGTTGAATTTTCTTTCATTCAACAATTTACGCTATGACAAAGTCAATGCGCGTCGCTGCTAAGGCAGCTAAGAGCTCACAGCATCAGCCAGCAGACACATAAGTGTCTGCTGGATGTCAACATCAGCCTGCAACGCCTGTTGCAGGTTCACGTGGCGCTTCGCCACGTGAAGATGTTGACCCAGAGTTAGTCGTTTACTACTCTGGTGAGTCGGATGACGCATCCGGCTCAAAGTCACCTGTTCCACTCCCGGGCTCTTCCCGGGGTGATACCTCGTCGTCGAATGTTACGAAGAGAGATCGTGGTACATTGAGTGAATCAATGTACCGTGAAATGTTCGAGTCGTCTGATGAATCAGACGACTCGCCAAACGAGTCGAAGGATAGTGACTCGGGTGGGGACCGTAAGGGTGATGTCAGTGCTTCTACTGACATCAGTGCTCATAGTGTCGGTACTTCTGTTGACACTAATGCTCGTGGTGTCGGTACTTCTGTTGATACCACGCAGGAAGCTTTAGGCCGCAACGTATTGCGTCTTGCTCCTGATCGCAAGCCATGGATGCTACCCAAGCATCTGCTTGATCGTTGGTCTGGAAAGACCAACGAACGGTTTTCCATACCGTTATTTGATGCGTCAAAGCTTCACGGCCTTTACGCCAGTGCGAAGAACACACGCGATCCTCCAATCTTGGAAGGCGTTTATCACCAACGTTTTAAATGTTGGGAAAGAGGCTTGGTTTCAAAGACTTTTTGCTAGCCGCAATAAGTTTGAGAAACGAAGTACGTCCGGTGCATGCTTTCGTTTGCATCGGTTATCTAGAGAGGCAGACCTGTTATGCCTCTCTTGGGGCGACCCATGCCCGGGGTGCTTGAGCACCTCGTCAAGAGCGCCTAAGGAGGCGTACCTCCTTACTAAGCCCTGGTGGAGGGCTCGCATTTCTTCTGAAATGCGTGAAGGGATTGCTACTTTTCAATACCTTTACAGCGCGCTGGGCGCTCGTTTTCCGATGGTCCATCACCATCGGGTGCCCCTTGTCGTACTGTTCGACAAGGCCGGGAACGTCGGCCATCAGTTGGGCCCGAGGTTCCCAGCTATCCGTCGAAGGCGGATAGCCACGCCACCGGACGAGACAACTCGTCCGACGTTCCTTCACTTCGCGGTGCTGTAGTAAGCGTTCCACGAGGAAGCGCTTCCCGCCATGGGAGTCCACCAGCGGATGCGGTGGTGGAGGGAAAACCCTGTCCGATTCTTTCATCGGACTTGGCTGCTGAGTTAGACGGGTTTGCCCGTGTAACTCGTGAGCTCCGTTGTGATGTTGATCACGAACGGGATAAGCGTCGCCGCCTAGAGGACATTGTGCGACAGCTTGGGTTTGACCATGAGAAGTCTCGGGCAAACAATGCTTTCGCACTATTGGAGAATGAACGGCGGCTTCATTCTCTAAGTAACGAGCTGGCGACAGCTCGTCAGAAGATCGTCCAATATCATGGGAAAATGTCATCTCTACACGACCAGGTATCGAATCTGGTTCGTGACAACAAGAATCTGAAGGGGATTCTTGAGAGTAATGGCTGACTTCGTCGTTCGAAGAAGCCGCGTACTGAACGTACGGACGAAGACGTCCCACGTAAAACGTAGGATGCGTACGCATCCTGCGTGGCAACTCGATCGTGTATGCGTTGCCTAGGCGTCGCAATACACGAAACGGGCAGATGTACTTGGGCAACAATATATTGCTGCCCACGTTAGTCACTACATGTTTAGGTAGGTTTACTGTTGACAGCAAAACTAAATCACCTTCAATAAATGTCTGACCATTTGCCCTTCCATTATTGTCTGCGTTTCGTATTTGCTTATCCACCGCTTCCGCGATGGAATCTTGCACGAAACGAACTACCGCTTCACGAGTCAGCAGTAAATTCTAAGCTGACTTGTTGCTTTTGGCTGCAGTGCATTGTGAGTGCACTGCAGAGATATCGGTTACTAATTCAGCGAGAACATTACTGTTCTCGTTTGTGATACCTCGAACAATGCTAATATCGTCAGCATCGTTATCAGTAAGAGCGTCATCGCTCTTACTTTCTTCCTCTTCACCGAAGTCGAATGGTTCGACTTCGGTTACTTTCGCGTCGACCATAACGTCGTCGCGTGATGAGCAAGAGCCATATTGGTTCTCGCTCGAGCGAGTCCCTCCCTTCCTTAAATTAGAGTCACCCTCGACTAAGGTGGGGACACGTGGACGGCGAAGGCCATTCACGTAGAACGGTGTATGCGTCGTGGAGGCATGCACGGAGTTGTTGATGGCGAATTCGACCATCGACAAGAACTCACTCCAACTCGTAAACGAGTGGACGTAACCTAGAAGAATCTCTTCGAGGACGCGATTGGCGCGTTCAGTCTGACCATCGGTTTCTGAATGGTCAGAAGTATACATTGTGAGCCGTGTTCCAAGTGTTTGGAACACGGAACGCCAAAACTCAGCCGTGAACCGGGGGTCCCTATCGGACACAAGTTCACGAGGTAAACCGTGCAATCGAAAGATTGTATCGATATACACTCGAGCACAGCCCTCTGCTGTGATCGACTCAGGTACAGCAACAAGATGTACCATCTTGCTGAACCTGTCGACAAACACGAGAATACCATTATTCCCGTGAGCGTCTTTGGGAAACCCAAAGACGAAGTCCATTGATACGGACTCCCAGTACTCTTCCGTAAAGGTAGAGGCTGTAACGATGCACGGAGTGAAGGACTAGGCTTCACTCGTTGACACATCTCGCAAGCACGCACGTACTTGCGCACAAACTTATACTGGTGTGGCCAGTAAAAGGCGCTACTGACCGTGAGATAAGTCTTCTCACGGCCGCGATGCCCACTTATTGGTGCATCGTGACATTCAAACATGATCCGTAACCTGAGATCATGTTGTGGCGGTACAATGACACGAGGCGTACGGCTGTGTAGTACAGTAAGCCGTTCCGCTGGGTGTATCGATCGAGAGAAGATCGATACATGGCAGGCAAGCGCTTCTTAGCTTGCGTGGATGGGTCCTTGAGATACTCCATCAGGCGTACAAGATCATTATCTTGTGCGCATGCCCTTCTAATGTCGTCGAGTAAGCTCGACGACAAGACGCTGGTACTCAGCGTGGCGACAGTGGTGTTCACATCACTTTCGAATTGCACAGTCGGCTGTAGGTCAGGCCGACGTGAAAGATCATCGGCGGCAACGTTAAGTCGTCCCGGCTTATACTCCACGGAGAAGTTGTACTCCGCGAAGATAGACAACCATCTCGCCATTCGTTGCGAGAGGTGTGGAATATTTACAGCCGTGCGTAGTGACGCATGGTCTGTATATACAATGAACGGTCTATCTCCTAAGAGATAGACGCAAAATTTATCCAGTGCATACTTCATAGCAAAAAAATTATTGTCATGCACCGGGTAGTTGCGCTCAGCTGGTTGCAGCTGACGCGATTGATAACAGACGACACGCTCTGCGCCGTCTGTATCATATTGCATCAGTGCGCAGCCGATTGCAAAATCACTGGCGTCACAGACCACATGAAATGGTCTGTCTTGATCGGCAATCGCCAACACTGGCGATTGCATCAAGCTTTGCTTGATACGTTCAAAGAAACGCTGACAATCAGCGTTCCAATTCCACTTTACATTTTTCTTGAGTAAACAAGAAAGATGTACTGTCATTTCGGCGTAATTGCGCGAGTACTTGTGCAAGTACGCCGCTAGCCCAAGGAACTTCCTTAGTCCCTTGACATCGACTGGCACTGGCCAGTCGGTGATCGCCTTAATCTTCTCTGGATCAGGGCGTACGTCGTTCTTTCCGACGATGCACCCAAGAAGTGGTATTTCGCTAGCTGCGATTATACACTTCTTGAGGTTGGCGTACAACTTATGCTCGCGCATAAGTGTAAGAACCTTACGGACGTGGAGTCTATGGACTTCCACGTCTGTATTCCCGTCCATAGCTCGACTATGGACGAACACATCATCGAAGTAACTCGGTGCGAATTCGCGCACCGGTCTCAATAGATGTGAAACACATCTATTGAATGTGTCTGGTGCATTACTAAGCCCTTGCGGCATCACCAACCATTCCCAGAGCATACCACTGGGAGTGCTCACTGCTGTGTAAGGGATGTCCCGTTCACGCATTAGGATCTGATAGAAACCATCCATCAGATCCATGGACGAAAAGATGGTACTCTTAAACATACCATCTATGGTTACGTCCTTTCTCGGTATCGGCGTTTGGACCAATATCGTTGCAGCATTCAGCTTGTTGAACGCGTGTACTATCCGCCACCCTCTTGTGGCCTTGCGCACACAGAAGGTCGGAGAGCTGTGAGGTGAGGTTGACTCCCTCACATGGCCCGCTGCTAGGCGATCGGCAAAGAACTTGTCGATCGCCTCTACCTGTTCCCGAGGCAGTGGCCACTGCTTCATGACACAATATTTTGTGCCAGGAACAAGGTCGATCTCGTGTCGAGTACCTTTATCCTTAGGCAACTCGCACGGAACGGATTCAGGGAATACATCCTTGAATTCGACCAAATCCTTATACAAAGGATTTGACTTCAGTGACTCCCAGGATTGCGATGTATATCGCTCAATCCGAGTCTTCTAATCAAGGACACTCTCGTCTATTGATGAGCTGCTGAGAACCCGTTCGTTCTCGGCAAAAACTGTTGCTGACCGAATGTCAGTCATGTACTCGTCCTCTGCGACGAGCACACAGATCTGCTTGACATTGCCACTACGCAGATCACGCAAGAATCTTTTAGGTTCTAGCGTAGGCAACTGAGTTATCTCCGAAGTTAACTTCGGAGGCGCGATCAGATCAAGCATACAAGCGCCTACGTTTGATCCGTCATTAACCAAGACGTACAACGTCTCGGTTACTTCCTGGGGACTTATTCCCTCAGGGCACTGGGGACTTATTCCTCTCTCAGTTATTATTTCCTGCGGACTTATTCCCGCAGGCTCGATAGAACTTGTTCCATCGACTTCCTCTAGCTGTGGTGGAGCAACCACAGCGAGATCCTCTACGATCAACTCTCCAGTTGATCTAGGATTACCGTGCTGCCGCTTCTGGGCAACCGGTTTACTCTTCGGTGAATGCTGCCCTCTAGGCGAGCATTCATGTCCCGGTCCACTCGACTTATTCGAGTGGTGGACCTTCGGCGCTGCCTGTGCTTGTGCACGCTCGCCGGCAGCTTGCTCCACAGCGTGACTGTCTGTCACGCTGAGTTTTTGTGCAGTCGTACTAACGTCCGAACCACAAGTGAGGCCATCACACTCACTCGTAGAACATTCACACGCTTGTGAACTCTCCAAGACGTTCATCAGATGGCCATCTGATGAACAAGCGGTAGGCATCTTCACGGTTCGATGCTGCCAGCTGACCCATGGCTCGTACCTTCTGAGCCATGGTAATCCTAGGATGACATCAAATTTGTCATCCAGATGAAATCATCATCTTACTTTTTGCCTTCAAGCGTGTAGTGAATTCCCACTACACGTTTCTTTACTGTTACGGATGCGTCCGTTGCAAGGCGCACCGTAATCCTCGTTGGAGGGGTCTCGCGCTCAACATATTTGAGCCTACGATCATCTAGCGATTGGCGTCGAACAAAGTTGCTCGAAGCCCCACAATCAACTAGGGCGCGAAGTGACATGTTCTTTGTCACTTCGATCTTCAATGTGATGAGGGATACCTCATCACTGGGAGCGGCAACACACAGTGACTGTGTGTTGGGAGCAACCTTCGTCAAGAGTCCCGCGAACTCTCTTGACGTTGCTGGATCAGAAGGGCGCTCCGCCCCTACTGACCCCGACCGCTTTTTGATGGTCCACCACGTTGTTGCGATTTCGCAGCAACGTGGGACCCACGTCTCTGGCCCTTCTTGGCAGACGGTCGATCGTCACTCCCAGTGTTACGAGACACTGGGCGTGGGGCGCTACACTCATAAGCGTAGTGGACCAACTTCTGACAGCGATTGCACTTTTGCAATCGCTTGTACCCTGGAGAGCGAGGTCGCTCGCTCTCTACATAGGAGAGGTCCATTGGCTCTGGACCTCCGCCGTCCTGTCGTCTCGGTGGACGATAGGATCCCGAGTGGACGTGAGCCTGTTGTAGGCTAAAGTCCTCCTGTTCCGCTGCAGAGATCGCTTGATCCAGCGATTCTAGTTCCAAGTGGAGCAGGTGGGTCTTGACAGGACCATCTGTCAGACCCTTGATGAACACAGTTACTTGCGTGTGTTCATCGATTGGTTTCAGTACGATACAGCTAACGAGGTATCGTACGTGCTGGGCGAAAGCGTGTATATCACGCTTACCATGTTTCAAATCCAGGAGCTCAGCCCGAGCCCTGAATTCGGCGCGAGGCGATTCAGACATGTGTTTGAGCCGCGCCTTGAAGACTTCATACGTTGGGAAAACGTATGGGTCGTGCAGTTTGAGCCCTAAGGCCCAAGCTTTGGCACGTCCTGCCAAGTTCGACATGGCGAACTTGACCTTCATCGCATCGTCATCGATGCGACGAGCCTCAATGGCATCGTCGAGCTCGACGAACCATCTTAACAAGGAGTCGCTTTCGACTGCCTTGTACTTGGAGACATCAATCTTCAAGGACTCGGGTCGACGTGTATACGCCGACCCGGCAGCAAAAGCACTAGCCTGCTGTTGTCTCAACAGTTCAGACTGTTGAGCACCCTGATGCATCAACAAGTCAGCTTGTTGAGCGCCTTGTTCTCTCAACAGTTCAACCTGTTGAGAACCTTGCTCCTCTAGCAAGGTGAATTGTAGGAACTTGGCGATGGTTGCATGTTGGTCGTCTCCGCTAAGAGAGAGCAACATGGCACCAACGGCAGGGTTGCCGAGGGTTTCAGCCATACGCTGAACCGCATTCCATTCGAGATCATTCAAATGGCGGAAATCATCACGCGTTGCGTGATGACGTTCATCACCCGCTGATTCCATAGCGGATAGTGTGGTGGTCGCTGAACGGACCACGAAGTGCTACCAGGTGTAATGGGGCACCCTCCGACTATACCGATTACAGTATAGTCTACTTTTACTGATTACAGTGAAAGCAGGTGCCTCAAAACCTCACGTACACGTGAGCAGAGGAAGCTTTACTTCTAAACGATACGCTTAGAAGTAGAGGAAAAGAAAACTGTATTTAATATAGTTAACTACCTAATAAAACTAATCTGTTATAACCTATGTTAACTATATTAAACTACAACTATGTATGTTGACAACTTGCCCTCCACTCATTGCGCGCGTCCATCGGTCATTGGTCAACGTGTTGGTTGATATGATGGCCCATATCAACCAATGATAGGGCATCTCCAACTTCAAGGAGATCTAGGATCAATATTATAAGAAAAGGTAATATTGTCAAATATTATTAGTTATAATAATATTTTTATTGACACTTCATATAAGTGTCAATATCATGTAACGGGCTCACCCCGTTACAGTATCCATTGCAGAAGTTGCCGCCCAACAGCATTCAACAATCGACACACTTGGTTTTGAAGATATCTCACAATGGAACACACAGAGCCACGTACCAATCAGAAATATGCCAAACGCACCAAGGTGAAGAAAACTGCATCCACGAATTGAAAATGACAGGAAACTCGTAGGCTACTTATACTTGATGATCAATAAATAATGAATGAGTGAGGCGTTCAGTTGGCTGGTTCCTCGTCGCCGCTATCCGCTTGCGTCAGGTCGATCTCCTCCGCGATTTCTTCTTCATCGTCGCGCTCTACGTCTTCACTACGCTGGTCCTCCTCGGGTGGAGCTGCGCCGCTCTCTTTCCGTCTTCGTTAAGTGCTGGACGCCACCATACTCGGGTGGATGATCTTCCCGGCCACCACGTAGGACAACCTTCTGACTCCCCCTTTCCGGCGTCTTCTTGACTACCCCAGTCGGTCCTTCCCGCGTTTTCGCCGAGCTGCTAACTCTTCTCGCGTGTCGATGCCTGCTGTGTCCGGCCGCAGCGCCATCGCGCGCTGCGCCAGCCCAAAGTTCTTCTTTCACTACTTCATGACCCGGGAGCGTACTTGAACCGCCGCCCCGTACTTCCGGTTCGTCGGGCAGTCAACTTCTTCAGGCTCCTTCGGGACTACGTCGGCAGGCGGTGGCCACTCGGTCGGGGTATACTTCGTCCAGTTAGGCATGATCTGCATGCTCCTGCTTCCTTCCTCTTTTCCGTTATTGCTCGCCATTCTTCGTCTTCGGTGTCTTCTTCATCGTCGTCGGCGTTGTGTGGTTGGCTTGGTCTTCGTTGTCGTGGCGGTTCTTCGAGCGTGTTGGTTTTCGTATTTATTGTATGATTTGGCTCGGCCTCGGATTCAATTCGTATATTTACGATTACCTATTCTAGGATTCCTATTTCTACACTACTCATAACACTATATAAAACTTGTTTCAACAAGATCGGTCGTTGCTCTGGCAAGACAATCCCCAGCCGCATGCTCTTGGGCAAAGACGCGGTGGAAATCGGAGATATGCCGTGTTGCAAGCATACCGTCGCGAATTCGATAATTGGGCTGCACTGGTAGCCTCGATGGACCATGACGACATTTTCTACAATGCGAAGCTGGAAATAGGCGCTGGAGATGCTGCGTAGACTTTATCTAAAGACGAGTGGATAAACCAAACAAGTTTGTGGATCCGAAAGAATGTTTTGTTATTTTCTGATCTTGCCAACCCTTTCCAATCTACAAGCTATCGACATCTTCGCTGCTGCTTCAATTTAAGCACTTGTAGTTGTACTGTTCTCTTCTGCGACGGAGCATTTCGGCAGAACGCCTTTGGCGGTGAGATCCTCAATAATCGCTTGCGATGGAATAGCTCCATTTAAGCAATCGCCGCAGTGATGCATCGCAATGACCTTATTGTCACTCGTGGCAAGAATCGGCGACCCTGACGACCCTTCTTGCGTGTCCACGTAGTAACCCACGTCGTTTTTACGACATCCCGTGACGGTGAGAGACTCGACACGACCAGGTTGACCATTATGTAGCCACGCGATGCGTTTGCCATACCCCAACGGATGTTGCGGGATGTAGATGTTCTCTTCAAGGACAGCTCCTGAGCCACGGAGCTGCAGATAGCCACCCGTCTTCTCATACAAGCCAGCATAATCTGCAACACTATTGTTGATATCAAGTCGAACCACCGCATAATCTAACGCTTCTGACACAGCTACAAGTGTTGTAGACGTCACGCCAACTGACCCTGGACATCCACCCCGAGTATCACAATCCTCGCTATCTTCCACAACTGGTTGCTTGAGCGAAAAACTCCACCTTTGTATTGATCGCGTCTTCTGTACTGCCGATACAGTGCTGGTTCGTGATCAAGTGGCCGTCGCAACCAAGCAGCCAGCCGGTGCAGTATGCAATTAACATGCCATTCTCTTTGATGATTGAAAGTCGAGCCACGGAGTGCGACTTGGCCAGCATGACTGCTCCTTCCGCACTGTTCGTAGCACTGGGCGCACAAGCAGCTTCTACAGATTCGTCTGCGCCACAGACACTTTCCTTATTGACGCTGTCGTCGTCGTCGTCGCTGTCTGTCATGTTGGCACGGTTGGCCAAAGGCACTTTGACAGCTACTTGCCGATGCTGAGCCTCATCTACCAGCTCTTTCGGAGAAAAGAGCAGGCCATCAACGGCAAAGCCTCGACACGAAGTCGAATTGGTCGTGTCCGGAACTGATGACTTGAAAAGCTCCAGCTTCACTCCATCTCCCGATATCGCAGTAGAGTAAAACGTTCCCGTTGCGTTCTTCCCCGCTAGTATTGCCACCGGTGGTGTCGTAATCGGATCATTAGACGCTCTCAATACCAGTACGTCGGTTTCTGGTAGATTGAATTGCGTGAAATGCAGTAGGTAGATGCCCTTCCCGAGCCCAGGGTCGAGCTTGAGGAGATAAGAAGGCTCTTTTCCAATCGCTATTGGCAGTGTTGAGTAGTTGGAAAACTTGCACCCGGCACCGATAAGGATTTCCACTTGTTGACCTGTTGTCTGTGCGACGACATCAACAGTTGCAACAGCAGCTAGAAGGAGTGCAAAAGCCCACTGCATCTTGAGAAAATGGAAGGAAGCAAATTTGAGAGTGTCGTGATGCTGTTTGGTTGTTTTACCATTTCGTTGTTGATCATTACGAAGTGATTGAAGGGAGAAGCTTTTTGTGTTTCAAGACTGAAGTGGTAACTGTTCAAATGGATGGTTTGTTCCTCCTCTTCATCTAGCTAGAAACAATTAGGTAAAGAGCTTCTGCATCATGCACTCGTTAAGATTAATCTATCCGTCTATTTATGATGGATGGCGTTTTGATTGAAGCTTGAGAATATACTAGTGTAAGGGATCTTACTAATTATATATTCGTAAACTATATTTGGAAAGGCAAATGTATTTCTTGATAGAAGCTCCATTGAATCAACTGATTGCAATGCATTTCATCTTTCGACTTCTGTACGAATAATGACGTTGCACATTGTCAGTAAATAGAAGCAAGTGAAGGAGCTGCTCTGACCCCTGAAGCTTTGATCTTTTCCTTTCATGTAGCATTTTGTATCCATTGCAGAAGTTGCCGCCCAACAGCATTCAACAATTTACACGCTTCGTTTTGAGATATCTCACAATGGAACACACAGAGCCACGTACTAATCAGAGATACGCCAAACGCACCAAGATGAAGAAAACTGCATCCACGAATTGAAAATGACAGGAAACTCGTAGGCTACTTTTACTTGATGATCAATTATTGATGAACGAGTGATGGAGTTACTCGTTTGTAGCTTTCTGTAGACAAGTCAACCCGCTCAAAGAGGCAAGACCAGTCAGCAATAAAGTCCTGGTTAGCGCAGAAGACGTGTTTCTTGCTTTCCTCTAGTGACGAGTCAGACATTGAGAAGTCAAATAAAAGCAAATTACAATGCCATAAAAGGTTTAAAAGTGAAAACAACCAAGCGATTCTTTCGCAATGTAATGTTTCTTAGCATTTGTAGGTGAGTTCATGATGGCGTCTGTCCTAACAGCTCTTAGCGATAACTTGTCGTCAAGGCCTCTACCATGAGCTGTGTCGTCTTCGCTGACACTGGTTGCTTCTTGTACGTAAATCGTCAACAACTTCTCAAGCGTTGCAAAGTTATTGATCGGACTAGGCACAAAGCCCTTGCCCAGAAGGATTTGATGAAAGCATCAGGTTCGCTTATGCCGCGAGGTGCCACTTTCTGCCGAAGAGCAAGAGAGAAGCTGGCGAGGAGCAATCTTTAGCCATCAAAGCAAAGAACTCTGATCGCACACAATTCTTCTCTCGTAAAAAGGACTTCTTGCTTTCATATCACGACCAACCTATCACGTAAAGCTGGCGGCTCCAAGGTGTGGCTTGTGACTGCATGCTCCTCGGGTTCCGGCAAGGAGATCGTCCTCGCGGCGCTTGCTCGTGGAGACCGTGTCATTGCCACTGCTCGTGACGATAGCAAGCTTAATATATTGTGGGCCAAGGAGATCGCGCTCTGGCATTAGATATGACAGTAAATGATATGAAATCAAAAAAATGATCGCTGAAGCTCTGCGCTTCTATGGTACCATCGACATCCTCATAAACAACGCGGCTTTCTTGCTCGGCGGAGCTATCGAAGAATGCTCGGACGAGGAGGTGTATCAGCTATTCAACACCAATGTGTTCGGAGTATTCCGCATTCTGCGTGCTGTGCTACCTCACATGCGTGCAAAGCGTTCAGGTGTGGTAGCCAACATCGGATCAGCATTTACCTGGACCGGCATCAAGACATTAGGCATCTATGGCTCCACCAAATTTGCTTTTGCTGGGCTTACCTTGGCCTTGCGCACCGATTTGGATCCATTCTGCATCGACGTGACGATCATCGAACCAGGTTCGCTCCGGACGGCCATCTTGGGCAAGGTTTCTTACCCATGACGAACTCCATCTCGGACTACTTGCTGATCACGAAGGCTTTTATGCTGTATCAAAGAATCCTTACGCCTTTCGTCTTCATTTGGAATACCAGATAGGACAGGAGGAGAATAGCAAGGGGCGCTCTCTTAGTGTCTCTAGAGATGAAAACAAGTACTTCACTTTGAACACGACGTTGATACATGACGTTCCTACATTTACTCTTTTGACTATTGCACGAAGTTCGGCGATTTAAGGAGGAACCTCCACTTGGCAAGAGTAGAACGTACTGGTCAAGGAGCAGCAATGGAGCGTAAGATGGTTTTTGTATCTGCTTGGTATCTAGGACCTCTTCGCCGTGCTGACACCAATTGGTCCACCCCACCGCTTGGTTGATAATGTTCAAATCGATTCCAGGGCTCCATTTGAGGCGATGTCTAGGATTTTACAGATCGGAGATCACAATGCCGCTACAAGTTTCAAACACTCAAGAGCAAAAGGTTTGCCTTTGGATGTTAGTAACTTGTCTAAGCGTTTGCAGCTCGCAGCGCAGACCGAAAAGGTGCTTCAAGAGCACTAAGTTCAAATACATAGAAGCGAGGAGATCAGTCGCACATTTGAGCACATCAGCTCTGTCTGTGGCGAAAATTTCACAGTGACGATGACAATGACTACGTGTCGAGACGGCACTTGTGTCTAAGCATCTAAAGCTAATACGAAGCAACAAGTGGTGATTCATCTCGAGCGCATGCAATAGTAAGCCAAGTCGATTAAGGTGGGGTTAAGAGACTTCTTCTTCGACATCGCGTCGGTCATCGTCGTAAGTTTTCATATTCACAGTAGTCAATACTTTTGCAGGGTCACCTCCAACAACCTCGTCTTGTGTGGATCTTGATGGCTACAATAAGGTCTAGGTGCGACGGTCGATGTGTTGGTATTACTGGCAGTTGTCGCGTGTCATCATTGATCTGCTCGCGAACGTTCGTCGTTTTACAGTCAGTCACTTCCCCAGTAGAGTAACGATCCCTTTGTCTGTTGGGGAATATTCTACAGATCCAACGCTAGACAGCAGAACATTCAGACATCAGCAGATACTTAGTACCGAAGTTTAACGGAAGAGAATATTATAGGATACAAGGATGCGTAGATCTATTTATCTTGATCGAGAAATTTCCATGCTTCTTACTTCCGGAGCTAAGATTATCAAGAAACGGACTGCCAAATGACCCGAGACACACTGGATGAGAAATGTTGTCTACAATGCTTGGACAATAGTCAATGAAGCATTTTAGTATTTAACTACAGTTCAGACACCTTTGAAAATAAAATGTAGGTGAATGAAGTTTACGTGTCATCATGAGTCATGCATCATGCATGTAACAGAAAAATACTCGCGATTTTCTAACGTCTTGAAACGATCAATGCAAAGATACTTTGGTCTGAACCAGTCATATAACTTGAACATGAGCTAAGGCAATAAAACAAGTAGAAAGCTATTGCAATTGCAAGGCCAATGTGCTAGTAATGTTCCCATAGATCGGTGCGTGCGATTTGGCTGCGAGCAAAGCATTTCAGCATACAAGGAAGAAGAGGCAGCTAGCGACCTCTTTACGTTGAGATCCCTCTACCCCTGCCTAATGTGACTTTTCGCCTTGTGTTCGATCATTTTTAGCCGCGTCGAATTCCGCCTTCGGGTCGGAATATCATGCACGACTGGTGGAAGCTTTGCAAAAGAGCCAAGTCTGACGCTTGCCCTGCAACTTCCCGAAAACACCTTCGCACGTTGGTTGCGAATAACTAGCAGACAGTACAAAGCGATCAGCATTTTCTCGGGTCAAAACTTTTTACAGGACAACCACACTCCGTTTTGCACCCTTCAGCTGGTAAGCTCGATCTAGGGTCGTTCGGACGTTTCTCGAGCTTTAGGGTCACATCGAGAGGAAAACGTAGGTCTACCAAAGCAGTCCCTGTCAATTTATCCATTCACGCCAACGCCCGAACACCTTTCGATCGCAGAAGGGAGTTAAGCATGGAGCCGTTAAATGGATCGGTAGTGTGGGCAAAGGGATATATGATGTCCACGACGAAGCCTGAATCCGTCATCGACGAAACTTCGGAAGGAAAGGACCGGGGCTGCAGTTGGCCACCAAAGAAGGCCGACTATCATCGCTCGCGGATGACGGTAGCGTGGGGAAACAATAGTGATCTCCCAGTCCGTCAGATGCAGGAACCGCAAGCCGGAGGAGTGCCCCGTTCTGTGTTGAAACGATTGCTGGCAATACCGTCTGCACCTGGTTCACCAATCGGTAGCCCTCGTCGTCGGTGTGCTTCAGCTTCTGTTGTAGCCATGGTGCATAGTCCGAGAGCATTCGCCAGCAGTGAAAAAGTTCATTCGAAAAGCGAGACCCTGCCGCCGATACTGCTTCGTATCAATGGTGCTCTCCAACATTTGCGGCCACGGAATTTGGTAGTTACGAAAGCAGTAGCAACTGCAGCAGTCAATCCAGCAGTCCGATTCCGATCGGTCGATTTTCTGACCAGTTGATCCCGTCAGACGAAGAAGAAGACGAGATTATCGATGAAGTCATGATGCTGCGCCAACAGGTAGCGCTGCTTGTCAAGAGTCTTGAGCATGAGAAAAAGCGTCGCGCATCCGAACAGCACCTCATGCAAAAGGTACATCATCTGCCACCTTGATAGGTCATAGTTTGCCGCGAAGTGGCTGACCCCTTCGTATTGTTACAGAAAATCATCGAGCTTCAAAGCTTGATCCGTGAAAATGGGCATGAGGATGATCACGAAATGGACTTTATGAAGGAGACATCGTCGTCAACGCAGATAGACCTTTTCTCGACACGGGAGAATGAGCTAGAGAACAACCAAACTAGACGATGGTCAGCTCCGGTATATGAAGACGAAGGGGTGGAGTCATTGTCTAGCGGTTGTCTGCAGAAGCAAAAGGATGCCAATGAAGAAGGCGGCTGCACCGAAACACACCCGGCTCCGTGCTCGAATGCACGCTATCGTAGTCAACAGTCAACGCGAGACTCAGTAAGTCCATTAATGCCTAACCAAACGCTAGATGTCATGCGGTAGCTCACTTTTGATCGTACCTTGACTACAGAACACTACGAACCCAATTGGAAAGTGCGAAGCGAAGCCAAACCAAGCGGGAAAACGAGTTCACGCTCGAGACTACAGTCAAAGTCACAGCACTTGAACAAAAGCACGCTGCAGCCGAGGCTCGACTCACGCAGAAAGCTGCAAACAGTGCCGCACAAGTGAAGAAGCTGGAGGCCGAAAAACTGGAGCTCGTCGCATGCATGCAGGTGCAACAAGAGCGTCTGAAGCAGCTGGAGCTTGCTCTTGGTGGTAAGCAGATCGTGGATGACTCTCGGTGAGCGCAAGTCGAAAGGTGTAGTCCACTTGCACCCCTGATTTAAAGTTCTTGCAAATGGTGAATGACAGGCAGCCTCTGCATACTGCGACAGAGCAGGCGCGAAAGTGAGGCCCAGGAAAGAAAGTACTGCATGGACAGGAAGGCATCAAATGACACAATAGAATACAGAGAGGAGAAGCGTCAGTGCGCCGCTACCTGTAGACGATCGAAAGTCTACCTGGATCAGCTGCACTCCGCTCTTCCCTGGCATTCCTAACACACTTTACAGCAAACATCATAGCTGAAGTGATGTGGATTTTACAGGTATGCAACAGCAAAATGCAACAGCAAAGCCTTGCCACCTGATACACACTCGGTCAAACAGCTTGCTCCTTTACCTTATACCAATTAGGCAAGCCGTGGTGACACACAACACAACCAGAACAAACCAATGTAGTTATCGCGTAGAGCCGCTGAACTGGTGGTCGTGATGCGTGGTATATTACGAAGACGCGTTAAACTTCACCCGAATCTCCTCTTCACCCAATAGACCAGCACTTATGGAGTTGATGTTCCCCGTGAAGACACGTCGTTCCCATATGACAGTGTCAAAAAACAGGAACTGCGGCGCAAGTGAGCTGTTTGCTAATGAAGGTCCTGCACCAGACCCCATCGCGCTTCCAATCGAGCCAATACTGCCATTGGCACTCGCGCCTGCTGATGCTCCAGTACTTGTGCCACCAGCCGGCGAGCTTGAATGGCTGCTCACAAGAGAAGCATCAGCTGAAGACGCGCGTTTCAACCAGGTCTTCAGCTCGGCATGGTACCGCCACTCGCGGCTATACAATTCCTGGGCAGCGTAGGCTTGTAACACGTCCTTAGGCATTGAGTAGAAAATGAAGAACAGTGTCTCAAGATGAAACTTGGACAAATGCGTCGTCTTGAGCACCGGTGGTTGATTGTAGTAACATGTCGGCAACGAGAATTGCGGTTCCTTCGTCAACTGCTCCTCAGCCCATGGAGATGCAAATGTCGGATGCAGCGGTCTAGTATAAGGCAATAAGTGACGACGGATTAGTCCGGACCTTTAACAGAAAGTATCTTAATGCTAGAGAACGTACTCTGCCGAGTTAAGGTTTAGTCCGAGGGACGTAAGATCGCAACCCATTGCTAAGTTCTTCCTTGAGTCTCTGCCTGGACGGATGATGGTGTGCAGCATTCCGAGAAGCCCGTACTGGTTGCTCGGGTCTAGCTCGCCATTACTAGTCTTTTCAGTAGCCTGTTTGTCTTGACGCGGCGCACGAAAATGATTGAACGCTTCAGTCCCTAGATTTACGCTGCCGCTAACTCCTGTCCCCATTACTGGCCCGCCGGCACGGCTACCTATCGATGTGCCACCCTTCTGCTGTTCCAGCCGTGAGGACAGCATACCATCTGCAGTCGATGAAGTAAAGCTCGAGTGTCTCTTCAACTCTGCCGATGGTTGCATGGGGCTTTTTTCGCTGGCACCAGGTCCAAACGTCGAGAGCGCAGGAAAGTCTTCCTTCTGAATGACAAACTCGGAGGGTTGGGCCCTCATGCGGTCAGCGACCGAGCCTTCAAAGCTTGATTCCAGTGATAAGGAGCTCATCCTACACAATTCACTTTCTCGTAAGTTTAAAGCTTTACCAGTAGAATTAAAGACAGCAGTTGCCAGTCAATTTACCTGGAACCCAGAGCAGGGAACTCGGACATATCAGGCCCTTTATTCTCTGTCTGCAGCTGAAAACCCCGTCCTGCATCATCAAAGTCTCCCTAAGTCTTTTCAATCTTCTAAAACAGCAACAAACAGGACACGTTTTAGCTCACCAGAGCTGATCCGGTGCAGCTCGTGCGTCGGAGGCATAGCAGCTGCTCCCACTTGCAAGCGTTCGACACCAGCAACACCTAAAAACTAAAGAAGAATCCCAAAAAGCACAAAATTAGTCTAAAAAACTCCTCCCAACAAACTAAAAGAACTGCAACTCACTGAACTCGGTCCTCCTTGCATGAGACCACCACTATAGCTCGAATAGGGGCTATCTAGCTGTACCAAGGTAGATTCTATCATAAATAACATCGTAGCTACAAATTAGCCTCATCATGACTTTAAAACTAGCCTTTTTACGATCTAATTCGGACCTGAAACGTCCATGTCTAAAGGTACTACCCCGAGGCCATTGGCCATGGAATGAAAACTAGAAAGACTCAAGTGTGGACCCCCGCTATTGCTCAATCCGTTGCTTGTATTTAAGTTCTTGGAGTTTGTCAACTCGTCTCGATTGTAGTAATATTGACTAGCGTCAAATTCCTCCTATTTTAGTAATAAAAAAGATAATTTTAAGCTACAAATTAACATTCATATGGAGTAAAAACTACTCACGACGACACACCTTGTCCTCTTCTGTCTGGATATTATCTTTAAAGTATGCAAACTTGTCCTTCGATGGGTCGATCATGGCTACAGCTTCGTATGCCGCTTGGTGCTGCTTTTACTAAGACTGGCATATTATTTGCTGTGATCCTCCCCCTGGTGGTGTGCACCACATATTCCTATGGAATGTACACCACTATATTAAAACTCTAAATGTTGCGATCATTCAGAGTTTTGTAGTTTATTGAAATATTTCAAGCTTTAGGACTGTGTCAATATGAAAAATGAAGATCACATGGTTTTATATAGCACACAGCCGTGACTGCACTTAGGCATCAAAAGATTTCGGCGCCAATATACAAGAAAAGGACACCCTCGTACAGCGCTAGGTGTTACAAGGTGGAACGTTCTAAAGTCAGCATGTGCTTACTCCATCTAGATTTTTCTCTCGAAAGAACAAGCTGCGAGTCATGCTATGTATACTAGAGCAAATTGGATCACTGATCTGTCAGCCTAGTCATCGCACTTTGTTGTCTTCCTCTTTAAGTCAGAGGAAGACTTTAAAGGCTAAAAGCCACTTGGTCTGAAGGAATTGAAGGTTACGGCTTCAAGCCACTTAGTTTTAAGGAGCTATTAAAAATACCGACTGCGAGAGTCTGCCCGTCCGAAGCAACTAGGAAGAGACTGAACAGTCTATCAAGCTGAAAGCTTACGGTTCAAACAACCAAATGCACGAAGTGCTCTAGAGAACACTTCGACAAGGCTTGAACTTTACTCCTCAAAATGAAAAATGAAGTATGTTCATGCTTCATAGAATTAAAATCTATTCTATGTACCGTGCACTTGAGCTAATAGGTATGATTGTAATTTTTATATGCAGAACTACATAGCACCTATCCTGGTCGGGTTGGGGTAACGCCCTCCCGGAAGGCCTGAGCTAGCTTAATGCTAGTTGGGCCTTGGACGGATGCTTCGCGGTATCCGTCAGTTTAGGACGGGCCTCTCTCCCTCTACACACCTCTCTCATGCCGCTCTCACCCCCAGCCGCCAGTCAAGCCGCCAGTCAAGCCGCCAGTCAAGCCGCCAGTCAAGCCGCCACGATGTACGCCGCCACGATGTACGCCGCCACGATGTACGCCGCCACGCCCGAAGTCCCGACGGCATCTCCGCTTAGGTACGCTCGCATATCCTTTGTTCCACGGTGCAAGCAACAAGATACCCTCCCTGGGTAGGACCTGTTGACAAGATAGACATCCAAGGGATCCAAGCAAGAAGCCTACCGCTGGACACCGCCGTCGACTGGCCCCAGACCTGCACCTCCTTTGCCGGTGTGCAAAGGATCGTGCAGCCTGGACGGCCTTCAGCGCGGCGCATATAGCGCGCGCCGCTTAATGGACCCTGGCGAGAGTAAAGAGAAATGTAGAGAAGAGAGCCCGACGCATGCGGAAGTTAAGCCACTTTAGTGGCAAGACGGCTCGCGTAACGCGTTAACATACATACATAGCACCTTGTATAATACGGTACAGTTTTACCGATATCATATTGTATCTTCCATGCTATTTACCTCCGTAAAGAAAAGTATTAATATTGCAGTTTATGCAATATTCATAATTATCCAACTGTGGTGTAAGTTAGATTATCCAGAGATCGCGTAACCCGTTACGCTCTCCACCACAAGACTGAAGTAACCACATAACATCATTCGACACATCCCTCTTTGAGGTAGTGAGCAGCACGAACATCAAACCTATCGGTTGTACAAAGTGCACGCAGACATGACAACCCCTGGCAATGAGTCTGACACTCTTCGTGACCTCATCGAAGAAGGTCTCGATGAAGTGGTGGATTACGAAAGTGACAACAACTTTATGGAGGACAATGAGCCGAAGCATCGGTCACTAAATTGTGATGACTAATTCGTAGCGCAACCAAATCCGTTCCACAGAAGTGGTGCCACAAACACTCTTAATTCGTTGCGCTGACACAACGACAAAAGCGATTGTTACTAATTCGCTCGATGAGTAGCATAAACGAATAATTGTAGAGAAGAAGCCACTTAGATCTAAGGAATTGATTAAACGACTACAAAGTCTACCCGTTTAACGGAACTAGGAGGGTCTTCTAGTCTACAAGCATTGAGCTTAGGAGTTTTGATAACCAACGCACGAAGTGCACAAGAAAAATAATCCAATACCGGCTTTATCTCTACGACTCAAAATGAAGAACTGATTTTATTTATGCATTTAGATTATATGCACAATCCTATTCTAAGTACCCTACACTAGATAAATTTACAATAATAAATATTTTAATATGCCATTGCTTGTATCTGGATATGGAATCATTCAATCATCAGTGTATGTTGTACTTAGTAGTACTGTATCAATTATAAAACTGATATCAATAGTATAAGGTATCACTAATACCTTATAATATCACTTATTCTTTATACCCCCTTTTTAAGGATCGGTACAAAGTATACATTATATGCAATGTAGAAACTTCAGCCGTAATGTACTTTCGGTATGATGTTACAACCATCGTGTAATCCCGTTACACTCTCCCTTACCAGACTGACGTTACACATAACGTCAATCGACACATTGCCTCCAAGAGGGTTGCGAAGTGTACAAACACCGAACGGCTGTTCAAAGTACCACGCACATGACCACGCCTCGCACCGAGTCCGAGACTCTTAACACCCTCTTTTAAAAGGGGTTGAGCACATGGTGGACTACGAGAGCGATAACAACATCATGAATGACGAAGAGGCTAAGCCTAGCTCTCCTGTTGTGGATGTTGACTCTCGTTATGAACCAACCCCAGTTCCCGATCGTGGTGTGGTGGAGTGGGTTCTCAAAATTGTATGATGAGACCCCAAATTACTCACTGTGCCGGACTGCCGACTGTCGGAGGGGGTACCCCGATGCCGCGTATAAACCTTCTCTCACCTTGTGTACCCGTCGGCTGGCGGGTTGCACTCTTCGGAGGACTTGGTGATGATGTAGATGTCTGCCTTGAGGGCGGTAGACCTGGGGGGCCTCGAGTGGATATGCTTCACTCGGTGGGCCGGTAGGTGGCCACTCGATCGACCTTGTCGAGAGTAGACTTAGAGCCAAATTCTTCAGGGCGCTTGTCGTCCCTGGCCTTTTCCTTCTGTTTCAGGGGTATTGACCACCTGACCTTTCCTTTGCTCCCAGACCGTGAGGTGAGGGAGACCGCTTCCGATAGCGGGTCTTGGGGGGGTGTTGCTACTCGAACGAGCTCACAGGCCAAATATATCCTGGAGCTCTATTCGCACTTGAACTTCGCTACACAACTGTCTTCGACGGGGGGCCAAAATTCATCCCTTCCCGGAACAGTGAGTAGCTTAAAGCAAGTTCTTCTTGGGTGACGGAGTCGTACCACGTGGGGTTTAGCTTGCACTTGTGTCTAACCACACGTCTGTCTTCAACGGGGGGGGGGGGCAAATATATCCCTTCCCCGGAACAGGCGTGTGGTCAGACTCGAGTTCCTTTACAGCGCGACGAAGACTTGCCAAGTAGATCGCAAACTGAGTAGTATTTAATATAGTCCTATCCTTTTAACTCCTTTACTCTATCCTTGCCTGAAGCTCTGATTCCTTGCGTCGACTGGTCTGATCCTTGTATTAACTGGTCAGGAATGGCTGAACCCCGAGGGGCCGAGGTCGACTAATGAGGGACCCATGTCTACCAGCGAGGGACCGGGTCAACCAATGAGGGACCAGTTCGACCGACGAGGGACCCAGGTCTACCGATGAGGGATCGGGTCGGTCGATGAGAGACTGGGTCTACCGACGAGGGGACCGGGTCGACCAATGAGGGACCGGGTCTACCGACAAGGAGCCGAGGTCTACTGATGAGGGACCCAGGTCTACCGATGAGGGACCTGTTCGACCAATGATGGACCGGGTCGACCAATGAGGGCCATGGTCGACTCCCTTCGGTACCGGTTAAACAGTACCCTGGTAATGACCTCTCCTTTGTTTGTCTTTCAAATTCTCAGCCAACGGTCGCTTCACTGCGAGGTTCCCTTTATCTCCGGTCCCTTCTCTCTGGTGCGTGGTCCCTTCTCCCTAGTCCACGGCCCCTTGTCCCTTCAATCCAACTGGCCCCTGGGTTCTTCACAATTTAGGAAACCACTTCACCACAGTGGTGTCGCTGACAAACTAACTTAAATGCGCTTAGCGCCTGGCAAAACGTCCACTTTCACCTTTACGAACCCGCTCGACGAGCAACAGGCTCAGCAGTTACAAACGGACCGAGCTCTACACACCAAGCAAAGGCCATGGTCGAACTTAAAGTGCATCTAAACTATGTCTTTTACCCACGGTCCGTTGAAAAGCGTCTCAAAGAGGCCACTGGACATTCGCTGGACATATGATCCTTAGGATCGGAGGCTACTACGTCCGAGGAGCACGCCGCGCGAGCGGCTCATAGCCATAAGTACCTATCAAGACCACCCCAGGCCAATATAAGTCACACCCAAATACGCAAGCGCGTCCCTCCCATGAAGAGTGTTTCTATCTTGCTGTTTGTAGGCGAAACTAAAGAAACGATAATAGCGCTTTGTCCACTAGGCACATCATGTGCGGGGTTTGAGTAGCACGAAAACTTTTTGCGCAAGTACCAGTGTGGTAGACATTTGTCTCGAACGGAAGATGCATTATCAATACGCCAAGCTAAAGGACCGAAGCCACTAGCGGTCGCAACGATCGCACTATGCGTCTACTAGTCAGCACTAAGTTCTTTGACTACCTCTTTAGTCGCGAGCTCGCCCGCTCTCACCATTACTAGTGAGAAGCACCATAAATCGCAACATGACCCTAAACGCGACATTCAAAAACGCCCATGGCGTACAAACAATCTTTCCACAGGAATATCTCAAACTTACATGAGTTCTGTGACTCGGTATACCCTCGCCACTTTACCAGATGCTGGTATTGACCATGGCGGCGACGCTTCGGAAAATGTTTCATCACATGAAACTGAATGTTTCCTTGCTCATTGAAGAATGCCGGTGGACGCCGGTGTATCGGTAAAAGCTCACGCTGAGTTACGATAGGAGGTCAAGTGTCTCCGTGAGACCATAGCTAGATGCGGAGCACCTTGGACGCGGTGCAAAGTCGTCTGCAGGCGATAAATAACTTCGGAGCTGGGAGTTTTAATAATAATAATATTTGAGGAAGTTGCATCCTGCGGCAATGCCTAATTTCTCGGCGCAAGCGCCTCCACATTCGCGTGGTTCGGGTCCCGATATGGATTAAGCAATCCAACGTAGAATACAGGGTGTGAGCGCAGTTTGTGCGGCAAATTCAGCGTCTACGCTAGGCCCATCTTGACCACGACCGAAAAGGGTACGATGAAGCGTGAACGCAACTTCGTCTTCAGCACAGAAGACACTACTTTGATAGGTAGGGTTAGGCGTTAATCAAGACTTGGTCCCCGATCTCATAATTCTCAATACAGCTTCTGACCTTAGCATCGGCTTTTTACTTTTGTCTATCTTGGCTATCAGCCATTGCATCACGCACATGCTATATTCAAGTGCGTTGTGAGAAACGCGCTTGCCTAGTAGCAGGATTGACAGTAGCAAGACGACCAGCAACCTATGCCCCACCAAGCCCTGAACTACGGGGTGGCAGCGTTGACCGAACGCGTGGGTGCTTGAGGCTGTTTGCATAGAACAGAGTATAGCCCGTAGAGAAGTGCACAGAGTTATTGAGCGCAAAGTCAACAAAAGGGAGCATAAAGTCCAACACCGAGGCCTATCAGCACAAACACTGCGGAGAACATCCTCAATAACGCGATTAACGCGTTCATCTCGACCATCGGTCTGCGGATGATCCGCTGTGGATATGTCCAATTAGGTGCCTAGCATCTGGAAGACGGACTTCCAAAATTTATTCGTAAAATGAGGATCACGATCAGAAACAATTGCCACTGGCAAGCCATGTTGGTGAAACACCCAATCGAAAAACAGCTGTGCTGTACCTTCACCATCAATCGAGTCAAAAACCCTCTAAGTGAGCCATCTTGCTCAATCGGTCAACAAAGACCACAATACCTGTGTTACCACGCGAATCTTTTAGTAGTCCAAACAAAAATCCATACTAATGGTGTGGTGGAGTGGGATTCGCAAAATTGCTGATGCGATTCCAACTCTCCACTGGCGCCCGGACGACCGACTAACGGAGGGAGTACCCCGATTTCGTGTATAAAGACTTCCTCACCTTGTGTACCCGTCGGTAGGGCGGGTTGCTCTCTTCTCGGTGGACTTGAGTCGATGTTGATTCTAGTTGGGTTAGGGATAGGAGGTTTGGTTATCTTGTGGAAATCTTCACAAGATAAACCGAGTACTTGGTGTGATCTTCCCAATCGATCACGGTTATCCAATAAAGCGAAGCTTGAATCTTCTGACCACTTGAGAAGAACCTTCTGACCACTTGAGCAGAACCTTCTGACCACTTGATCCTTCCTGCACTTGCTTCGCCTTGCCCTACGTGTTTTACCTGCGTCCGATCGCAGTTGAGTTGTGTTGAGAGTTCTTGCAATCCCTGGCCAAACAATCCAGGGATATGACTTGCGCAGTGTGTAGGCTTCCTCGAGACGTCGGGTGGCCAAAGAATCCAGCCCGGAAGAGAAGTCGACACGTGTATTAGAAATAAAATTGAATTCTGTTTAGTGTTAACCAATCAAAACTGGAAACCTACGATTCTGCCTATCTGTATTCCAGGATCTATCACCACGTGTCACCCTTTTAGGAAAAATCAGAACTCGATATGTGGTCCACCCCAATTGCCTTTGCCATCCCGATCCATCCGCGATCTTGCCTTATCCTTGGATCGCGATCCGAATCAGATCGCGTATCAGCTCAGGATCGCGGTCGATCCATAATGCGTAATCCTTGTGAGTTGGGTCGCGATCTAGGTCGGATCGCGGATCTACGTTGGATCGCGATTCTGAGTCGGATGGCGCTATACCTTGGATCGCGATTCTGAGTCGGATCGCGATCAGCCTTGAATCGCGGTTCTGAGTCGGATCGCGGTTCTGAGTCGGATCGCGATCTGCCTTGGATCGCGTTCAGTCTTGGATCGCGGTTCTGAGCCGGATCGCGGTTCTGAGTCGGATCGCGGTTCTGAGTCGGATCGTGGTTCTGAGTCGGATCGCGCTCAGTCTTGGATCGCGGTTCTGAGTCGGATCGCGATCTGCCTTGGATCGCGTTCAGTCTTGGATCGCGGTTCTGAGCCGGATCGCGGTCCTGAGTCGGATCGCGGTTCTGAGTCGGATAGTGGTTCTGAGTCGAATCGCGGTTCTGAGTCGAATCGCGATCTGCCTTGGATCGCGTTCAGTCTTGGATCGCGGTTCTGAGTCGGATCGCGATCTGCCTTGGATCGCGGTTCTGAGTCGGATCGCGGTCTTGAGTCGGATAGTGGTTCTAACTCGGATCGCGCTCTGAGCCGGATCGCGGTTCTGAGTCGGATCGCGGTTCTGAGTCGGATCGCGGTTCTGAGTCGGATCGTGGTTCTGAGTCGGATCGCGCTCAGTCTTGGATCGCGGTTCTGAGTCGGATCGCGGTTTACCTTAGATCGCGCTCAGTCTTGGATCGCGATTCTGATATGGATCGCGGTTCTGAGTCGGATCGCGGTTCTGAGTCGGATCGCGATCTGCCTTGGATCGCGTTCAGTCTTGGATCGCGGTTCTGAGCCGGATCGCGGTCCTGAGTCGGATAGTGGTTTTATCTCGGATTGCGCTCTGAGCCGGATCGCGGTTCTGAGTCGGATCGCGGTTCTGAGTCGAATCGCGATCTGCCTTGGATCGCGTTCAGTCTTGGATCGCGGTTCTGAGCCGGATCGCGGTTCTGAGTCGGATCGCGATCTGCCTTGGATCGCGTTCAGTCTTGGATCGCGGTTCTAAATCGGATCGCGGTTCTGAGTCGGATAACGATCTGCCTTGGATCGCGTTCAGTCTTGGATCGCGGTTCTGAGCCGGATCGCGTTCAGTCTCGGATCGCGGTTCTGAGTCGGATCGCGGTTCTGAGTCGGATCGCGGTTCTGAGTCGGATCGCGGTTCTGAGTCGGATCGCGGTTCTGAGTCGGATCGCGCTCAGTCTTGGATCGCGGTTCTGAGTCGGATCGTGGTTCTGAGTCGGATCGCGCTCAGTCTTGGATCGCGGTTCTGAGTCGGATCGCGATCTGCCTTGGATCGCGTTCAGTCTTGGATCGCGGTTCTGAGCCGGATCGCGGTCCTGAGTCGGATCGCGGTTCTGAGTCGGATAGTGGTTCTGAGTCGAATCGCGGTTCTGAGTCGAATCGCGATCTGCCTTGGATCGCGTTCAGTCTTGGATCGCGGTTCTGAGTCGGATCGCGGTTCTGAGTCGGATCGTGGTTCTGAGTCGGATCGCGCTCAGTCTTGGATCGCGGTTCTGAGTCGGATCGCGGTTTACCTTAGATCGCGCTCAGTCTTGGATCGCGATTCTGATATGGATCGCGGTTCTGAGTCGGATCGCGGTTCTGAGTCGGATCGTGGTTCTGAGTCGGATCGCGCTCAGTCTTGGATCGCGGTTCTGAGTCGGATCGCGATCTGCCTTGGATCGCGTTCAGTCTTGGATCGCGGTTCTGAGCCGGATCGCGGTCCTGAGTCGGATCGCGGTTCTGAGTCGGATAGTGGTTCTGAGTCGAATCGCGGTTCTGAGTCGAATCGCGATCTGCCTTGGATCGCGTTCAGTCTTGGATCGCGGTTCTGAGTCGGATCGCGATCTGCCTTGGATCGCGTTCAGTCTTGGATCGCGGTTCTGAGCCGGATCGCGGTCCTGAGTCGGATCGCGGTTCTGAGTCGGATAGTGGTTCTGAGTCGAATCGCGGTTCTGAGTCGAATCGCGATCTGCCTTGGATCGCGTTCAGTCTTGGATCGCGGTTCTGAGTCGGATCGCGATCTGCCTTGGATCGCGGTTCTGAGTCGGATCGCGGTCTTGAGTCGGATAGTGGTTCTAACTCGGATCGCGCTCTGAGCCGGATCGCGGTTCTGAGTCGGATCGCGGTTCTGAGTCGGATCGTGGTTCTGAGTCGGATCGCGCTCAGTCTTGGATCGCGGTTCTGAGTCGGATCGCGGTTTACCTTAGATCGCGCTCAGTCTTGGATCGCGATTCTGATATGGATCGCGGTTCTGAGTCGGATCGCGGTTCTGAGTCGGATCGCGGTTCTGAGTCGGATCGCGATCTGCCTTGGATCGCGTTCAGTCTTGGATCGCGGTTCTGAGCCGGATCGCGGTTCTGAGTCGGATCGCGGTTCTGAGTCGGATCGCGGTTCTGAGTCGGATCGTGGTTCTGAGTCGGATCGCGCTCAGTCTTGGATCGCGGTTCTGAGTCGGATCGCGGTTTACCTTAGATCGCGCTCAGTCTTGGATCGCGATTCTGATATGGATCGCGGTTCTGAGTCGGATCGCGGTTCTGAGTCGGATCGCGGTTCTGAGTCGGATCGTGGTTCTGAGTCGGATCGCGCTCAGTCTTGGATCGCGGTTCTGAGTCGGATCGCGATCTGCCTTGGATCGCGTTCAGTCTTGGATCGCGGTTCTGAGCCGGATCGCGGTCCTGAGTCGGATCGCGGTTCTGAGTCGGATATTGGTTCTGAGTCGGATCGCGATCTGCCTTGGATCGCGTTCAGTCTTGGATCGCGGTTCTGAGCCGGATCGCGGTCCTGAGTCGGATCGCGGTTCTGAGTCGGATAGTGGTTTTATCTCGGATTGCGCTCTGAGCCGGATCGCGGTTCTGAGTCGGATCGCGGTTCTGAGTCGAATCGCGATCTGCCTTGGATCGCGTTCAGTCTTGGATCGCGGTTCTGAGCCGGATCGCGGTTCTGAGTCGGATCGCGATCTGCCTTGGATCGCGTTCAGTCTTGGATCGCGGTTCTAAATCGGATCGCGGTTCTGAGTCGGATAACGATCTGCCTTGGATCGCGTTCAGTCTTGGATCGCGGTTCTGAGCCGGATCGCGTTCAGTCTCGGATCGCGGTTCTGAGTCGGATCGCGGTTCTGAGTCGGATCGCGGTTCTAAGTCGGATCGCGGTTCTGAGTCGGATCGCGGTTCTGAGTCGGATCGCGCTCAGTCTTGGATCGCGCTCAGTCTTGGATCGCGGTTTTGAGTCGGATCGCGGTTTACCTTAGATCGCGCTCAGTCTTGGATCGCGCTCAGCCTTGGATCGCGATTCTGAGTCGGATCGCGGTTCTGAGTCGAATCGCGGTTCTGAGTCGGATCGCGCTCAGCCTTGGATCGCGATTCTGATTCGGATCGCGATCTGCCTTGGATCGCGTTCAGTCTTGGATCGCGGTTCTGAGTCGGATCGCGATCAGCCTTGAATCGCGGTTCTGAGTCGGATCGCGGTTCTGAGTCGGATCGTGGTTCTGAGTCGGATCGCGCTCAGTCTTGGATCGCGGTTCTGAGTCGGATCGCGATCTGCCTTGGATCGCGTTCAGTCTTGGATCGCGGTTCTGAGCCGGATCGCGGTTCTGAGTCGGATCGCGGTTCTGAGTCGGATAGTGGTTTTGAGTCGGATCGCGGTTCTGAGTCGAATCGCGATCTGCCATGGATCGCGTTCAGTCTTGGATCGCGGTTCTGAGCCGGATCGCGGTTCTGAGTCGGATCGCGGTTCTGAGTCGGATCGCGGTTCTGAGTCGGATCGTGGTTCTGAGTCGGATCGCGCTCAGTCTTGGATCGCGGTTTACCTTAGATCGCGCTCAGTCTTGGATCGCGGTTTACCTTAGATCGCGCTCAGTCTTGGATCGCGATTCTAATATGGATCGCGGTTCTGAGTCGGATCGCGATCTGCCTTGGATCGCGTTTAGTCTTGGATCGCGGTTCTGAGCCGGATCGCGGTCCTGAGTCGGATCGCGGTTCTGAGTCGGATAGTGGTTTTATCTCGGATTGCGCTCTGAGCCGGATCGCGGTTCTGAGTCGGATCGCGGTTCTGAGTCGAATCGCGATCTGCCTTGGATCGCGTTCAGTCTTGGATCGCGGTTCTGAGTCGGATCGCGATCTGCCTTGGATCGCGGTTCTGAGTCGGATCGCGGTCTTGAGTCGGATAGTGGTTCTAACTCGGATCGCGCTCTGAGCCGGATCGCGGTTCTGAGTCGGATCGCGGTTCTGAGTCGGATCGTGGTTCTGAGTCGGATCGCGCTCAGTCTTGGATCGCGGTTCTGAGTCGGATCGCGGTTTACCTTAGATCGCGCTCAGTCTTGGATCGCGATTCTGATATGGATCGCGGTTCTGAGTCGGATCGCGGTTCTGAGTCGGATCGCGGTTCTGAGTCGGATCGCGATCTGCCTTGGATCGCGTTCAGTCTTGGATCGCGGTTCTGAGCCGGATCGCGGTTCTGAGTCGGATCGCGGTTCTGAGTCGGATCGCGGTTCTGAGTCGGATCGTGGTTCTGAGTCGGATCGCGCTCAGTCTTGGATCGCGGTTCTGAGTCGGATCGCGGTTTACCTTAGATCGCGCTCAGTCTTGGATCGCGATTCTGATATGGATCGCGGTTCTGAGTCGGATCGCGGTTCTGAGTCGGATCGCGGTTCTGAGTCGGATCGTGGTTCTGAGTCGGATCGCGCTCAGTCTTGGATCGCGGTTCTGAGTCGGATCGCGATCTGCCTTGGATCGCGTTCAGTCTTGGATCGCGGTTCTGAGCCGGATCGCGGTCCTGAGTCGGATCGCGGTTCTGAGTCGGATATTGGTTCTGAGTCGGATCGCGATCTGCCTTGGATCGCGTTCAGTCTTGGATCGCGGTTCTGAGCCGGATCGCGGTTCTGAGTCGGATAGTGGTTTTATCTCGGATTGCGCTCTGAGCCGGATCGCGGTTCTGAGTCGGATCGCGGTTCTGAGTCGAATCGCGATCTGCCTTGGATCGCGTTCAGTCTTGGATCGCGGTTCTGAGCCGGATCGCGGTTCTGAGTCGGATCGCGATCTGCCTTGGATCGCGTTCAGTCTTGGATCGCGGTTCTAAATCGGATCGCGGTTCTGAGTCGGATAACGATCTGCCTTGGATCGCGTTCAGTCTTGGATCGCGGTTCTGAGCCGGATCGCGTTCAGTCTCGGATCGCGGTTCTGAGTCGGATCGCGGTTCTGAGTCGGATCGCGGTTCTAAGTCGGATCGCGGTTCTGAGTCGGATCGCGGTTCTGAGTCGGATCGCGCTCAGTCTTGGATCGCGCTCAGTCTTGGATCGCGGTTTTGAGTCGGATCGCGGTTTACCTTAGATCGCGCTCAGTCTTGGATCGCGCTCAGCCTTGGATCGCGATTCTGAGTCGGATCGCGGTTCTGAGTCGAATCGCGGTTCTGAGTCGGATCGCGCTCAGCCTTGGATCGCGATTCTGATTCGGATCGCGATCTGCCTTGGATCGCGTTCAGTCTTGGATCGCGGTTCTGAGTCGGATCGCGATCAGCCTTGAATCGCGGTTCTGAGTCGGATCGCGGTTCTGAGTCGGATCGTGGTTCTGAGTCGGATCGCGCTCAGTCTTGGATCGCGGTTCTGAGTCGGATCGCGATCTGCCTTGGATCGCGTTCAGTCTTGGATCGCGGTTCTGAGCCGGATCGCGGTTCTGAGTCGGATCGCG